>CABFVX010001467.1:0-80129 GCA_902151425.1 Timema shepardi | reverse complement strand
CCCCCCCCCCCCCAGAGTTATACAAAGGCAAACAACAGTGGCAGTGAAAGAGTACGCCAAGCAGATAGTTGTGCCTTCAGTCATAGCTGTGTTAATGGTTAATGAGGTTATGAGTGATTTAATGATCCGACTCGGATGTGTTTTGTGTTTGTTCCTGTTCAGTCAATGTACAAGTGTTATTCTTAAATGAAAAGTTTTGTTTTGAAAATGAAATGGTTTTTAATCAATGCACAAAGAGAAAATGAAAATGGTCACTCTACCAGTGGTGGCAGCAGTGAGAAGAAGTCTATGATGGCCTCTATAGCTACAAAGAGTACAAAAACAAGGTGGTACGATGAACATCACTTGTCTCTGGGTTTCACAAAAACTATCATTAATGTTGAAGAGCATCCACATTGTTTAATATGCTTAAGTGTTCTAGCTTCAGATAGTATGGAACCTAATATATTAAAAAGGCCTCTTGAAACCAAACCCAAAGATTTTGCCAATAAACCAAAAGATTTTTTTGTCAGAAAACTTAGGAATTTTAAGTCTACTCAGCCAAGCTGTATCAAAATAACAAGAGTACCATCTAAAGCTATTTTTGTCTCTTATCAACTTTCCCATATAGTTTCTAAGTGTTAAAGACCACACAAATTAGGTGAAACTCCTGTCTTACTGGCAGCGATTGATGTTGTACCATGTTTGGTGAATCTATGGTGCAGCAATTAGAAAATGTTCAGCTTTCTAATGACACAGTATCCTGGCGAATATTAGAAACTAGCTGAATACCCGTTTCTCGCACGGGATATTGTGTTATTATTTATTTTTGAATGAAGATGAGGAATTTTTGTTTGAAACTTAATGGCATGGTTCTTAGCGCTACCCGAGAAACATGATGAGGAGGTGACCATGCATCATTTCTTATGGGAAGTTTTATTTTCGGCAGGCCCCCTTGCCTACTTACTGCCTGGGGTGTTATCAGCTGAGTGCGGCTGGGCAGGTCTTCCCCTTCCCTCCCCCCCGCGACAAGCACTCTCATAGACTTCTGCCATTTTTTGGAGTTGCATATTAAAACGTAATTACATATTTTAATGAATTGCCTGTATTATTATTTTTTCCACCCCTTAGAAATATCTACAGAGTGACCTGGTGGTCTAGGGGTAAGGTGTCAGACTTCTATGCTGGCGGCCGGGGTTTAATCCTCGGTCCCGGCACAGATTTATCTGATTGCCAAACCCTTCCTTCACCTCTGACAAGACATCTTGTGAATGTGGGGAATGCCGGGCCTCCACCGTGGCTCAGATTCCACGTTAAACTGTAGGTCCTCCATTTCATCTCACAATCACCCTACCATTACACATTAGCGTAAGTGTGTATAACCCAAATGGCTAGTAAGACGCGGTGCTAATAATAATAATAATAATAATACCCTCTAAATGCCTAAAAAGAATTTATAAAGAAATATTGATTATTAGGGTAACTACACCGATTTCAACCCCTTAATCACAAAACATCGAAATGAAACACCTGTGCCAAATTTCAGCCCTCTAGCTTCGTGGCAAGTGTGAGAGTGAGAGAGTGAGAGTGAGAGTGAGTGTGAGTGTGAGTGTGAGTGTGAGTGTGAGTGTGAGTGTGAGTGTGAGTGTGAGTGTGTCAGGGTTTTTGCTTTTATATATAAAAGATTTCAGAGGACTTAAGTGAGCAGTTATTAGACAAGATGAGAGACAGTTACTATGTATGTCAAGTTAATGAAGCAACTGATGTGCATGGATTCCCATCTAATTCCATATGTCCGATTTATTGATGGTGGTAATCTGCTGAAAGAACTACTTTTTTGCAAATTTGACTCAAGAGTGCATTTTCAATGTGATTTATACTTTTTTAAAAGAAAATGGTAAATCGTGAGAGGCATGTATGCAAATAAAACTTGCCTAATGTCTGGAGTGCAAACTGGACTACAAGCAAATATTAAAGCACTAGCCCCTGAAGCTAAGTGGACATACTGCATGGCATCTAAAGAGCTAAGCTCTCCTCTGAATAAGGTGTTACAGGAAGTTGTGAAAACTGTAAATTTCATCTAGGCACAGCTACTAAGATTTCAAATTTGTAAGGTTTTTACCTCAATTTTTCATTCTCAAATTAAATGGTTGTCAAGAGGCAAGATACTAAAAAGAATATTTGCACTGACACAGTAGCTATTCTTCTTTTTGCACAAGGAAAATCATTCAGTGGCAGAGCTCTGCTACAACATGGATTTTCTTTTGAAACTGGCCTATCTTGCAGATATGCTTTTTTGAGAAATTAAACATTCTGAACAAATTCCTTCAAAGAATTAAGACCCGTCTCAGTGGCGTAGTTGGCCATTAAGCAACCATACTTCTTTGGAATGACAAAATTCAGGCATTTTTAAGAAAACTACAACTTTAGACAATTTTTTTGGAAAGTAATGCTTGCTTCTTCATACATAGAAGTTATCTGTCAACATTATTTAGGCCTCCACATTAAATTCTATTAAAACTTAATATAAAACAGATTTTAAAATGTGAAAACATATATAAATGTAGTATAATACTGTTTATAAAATGTAAATGAAATGTATTGAAAATAATATGAATATAAGTTTGTCAGTAATGTGGAGGTCATGATTCAAATATCTGCCAGATACATAGTGTGTTTTTTCCTTAATGATTATGACTATTTGCTCCATACCAATTATGGTACATTTCCCCAAAATGCTAACTTCCTCATACTTATCCCATTTATGTAATTAAATGAGTAAGGCCTTTGGTAGAAAGACATATTGTATAAAAAAACAACACTAGCAGTGAAAGAGTCTCTTTGTTTGTTTGTTTATATGGTTTTATTATTTTTCTTTTAAACTTAAACTATCTAGCCTTGGGTAATAGAATGAGGCGGGTGAATTTAAGGAAATACATCAGTACTAGCCTAGCATACAATTGTGGAGGGAAGTCGATAATCACCCCTACCTGAGGGAGAACCCCATCTCTCTAGTGTCAATTTTGCCAGAGCATGCCTAAATCAGCTGCATGTACCCCATAGTTCCCAATATAACAAGATTCCGAAGTGTCTCACTTACAGGGGAACAGTTTCCGGTACTCCGAGGGGATGACAAACTTCCTGTGGAATGAATGCTCACTGCCACAAACAACGCAGCAATTGTTCTTCACCTGTTTGTAGTATTTGCCCACATCCCCCACTGCACGGCCTGAAGGCTCAAAGTTAAGACGTATCGTGAACGGATCGTCCAACACCTTCTCAGCCAGGCCCTTGGAAATATACCTTTAAAACAAATGTTCAAGTTTTGTTTAGAGATGGCAAGATTCGTGGATTTACTGATTCTTAAATTTTAACCGCCTTTTTTTTTTCCCCTGAACATTTACAATTTTAATATTCTTTCATTTTCATATTAAAACTATGTTATTTATTTATGTAGTGTGTTTGTAAAAACAATCAAATAAAATGTGTTTACATAATTGAAAAAGTACTAGAATAAAGTGAAATTTTTTATCTTTAAAAGACCACTACAACTCAAAGATCATAAAAAGTATATTTAAAATTTTAACTAAAACAGAAAAATAATTACAAGTGGGCACAATTAAATGTACTTGATTCCAAATTTTGCTATTTTGTTTCAATGTCAAAACTTTCATTCATGGGGATTTAAGAGTAAAGACTTGAGGTATGTTGATTTTAATATTTATCCCAAGAAGAATGATGGAGTTAAAGTATTTGAGAAAAAAAAATGGTAGGAGAGACCAGGAAAGATATGTTAAGGGTGTATGGCCCAAAATTAATTATATAATAATTATATATATATTAGTAGGTCTTCTTAAACCAAACTTGGATCAGTGTATTAAATATAGATTAAATGTATATTTTAAGCACAGTGTTTACTCAAAGTTTGAAATTTTGGCATCTTGTGCAACAATTTTAAGGAAAACCAAATGATGCAAAGATTTCATATTTGGAATGTTAGAAGTACTTGAGGAGGTTTATTAGTTAAAATAAATATTATTTAAATGAACCTTCAATTAATAGCGTAAAAAATTGCCAAATAAATGCAATATTCAATTAATTATTTTGTATACTTAAACGTGTGTAATAAATGGAGGAAGTAAAGCAATTAATGCAAACTTCTTTTAACTTTAAAATGGTACTTCAGTCACATTAATATTCAATCTGAAACTCATGAAAATTGATACAAGCTGAGGTGCTACATATTTTGCCCCCGGATTTTGAAAATATATCTGATACAACCCCGCAATACCCGAAACAGAACGGCCCGGTTAGAGTAGAGCAGACAACTCATCCCTTCTCACTCCAAGTCACTAGCTGTCTGTCCTTGAAACCATAAATATGTTGGAAGTGGTTTTGGCATGTTTGTAAAGCTCATCGCCCTGAACTATCACCATCTCTCTTTAGGGATTGTTACCTGGCTCTACACCGTTTTAAAGTCAGTGTAGCAATTGCGACAATATTGATGAAAGGATTTTTTCAGTGTGGCTGAGTGTAATTGCATTTAATGTCTTTAGGGATGTGTGAAGTGTTTTAATTGTGTAAAAACAATTTTTATTATTTAAAAAAATGGCCCCACAAAAGTTTAAAGATGGGAGAAGATATGTAAAAATCAAAATGAATAAGCACTCCAAGGCAATGAAACGCTTTTACGAAGAAATTCGGAGAGCCCGAACCGCTAATAAGTAGGTTAAATGACTTCAAACAGGTGATCTGGCGGTCTAGGGGTAAGGTGTCAGACTTCTGTGCCGGCGGCCGGGGTTCAATCCTCGGTCCCGGCACAGATTTATCTGATTACCAAACCCTTCCTTCACCTCTGACAAGACATCTTGTGAATGTGAGGAATGCCAGGCCTCCACCGTGGTTCGGATTCCACATTAAACTGTAGGTCCTCCATTTCATCTCACAATCACCCTACCATTACACATTAGCGTAAGTGCGTAAAACCCGAACGGGTAGTAAGACGCGGTGCTAATAATAAGACTTCAAACATAGGCTATATTATGCTATTGAAGTTAAATAATTAACTTTTTTTGAAAATTCTTTTGTAATCCGGAACCAAATCGGGAACCTCCAACCTAGCACGTCAATATCTTACCACTGAGCCATCTAGGGCTAACCCTGTGCCAGGGTCATATATCGCTTATATTTTAAGGGTTAGTTGGTGGTATGTAAAACCAACCTAATAGCTCATATGTGAGGAGTGCACTGTAGCATCTATATTATACTTTTTTGAGTGTAGGTAGAAATACAATTTACCACTTATACACCTGGCCGGGACTCGACCCCTGATCTCCCACCATCGGCTAGCTAGTCTAATGTGAGATTGACGACTTTGATCATTCCACCAAAGAAGTGGGATTTTCTAAAGTACTATTTCGTCTTTAGAGCAATGGTTGCGGATTATCACGCTTAAATGTATTCAAACCTTTTTACTAGGAAATGTTCTATGTAATGAGGCCTCACTCGACATTCTATTGAAAAGTTTACTCGTCAAAGGATATCAATTTTCGATAGTATATTTAGAGCTTCTGGTGTTTAGTTGCAAAACTTTTTTTTTTCCCTTTCATACCACGATGAAATATTTAAAACAACCTTTTTCCCAGTTCTATATCAAAACTATTTGTTGCACCATATCAATTAAATAAGAATCTAGTTGTTATTATATTTAGCCAAATATAATTTTTTTCTTACCTATATACAATCATAAACAAATCACAGCATCTAAATTTGGTCAAGTGATCAGACGTCTTTCTAAAACATCTTGCCATTGTTTGGTAAAATCCATCATTTACCAAAAGACCTGAATACGACTGCAGTTAATTACGGTCGGTCTCATGAAGTTACAGCAATAGCGATGTATGAGGAGCAAGAAAAAGTGAAGGTTGAACAATGTGGTATTTTTGTTGACATGCTGCACCCTTACCTCGGTGCTAGTCCAGATGGGATAGTTGGGGACAATATTTTAGTATAAATTAAATGCCTACATTCAGTTCAAGATCAACCTTTATTAGAGGCCGCTATAAGAAAAAAGATGTGTGTGGAAGTAGTCAACCAAGACTGAGTCGAAGTAACTGCTACTAACAAGTGCAAGGTCAATTGAATATTTGTGATTTCATCGTGTACGCTGGAGGGACAATTACAGTGGAGAGAATAGTGAAAGATGTAAAATTTTGGAAGGATACTATGCTTCCAAAGATATGCCAATTCTACACTGACTTTATACTGCCAGAACTAACTGATCCCGGTGTTCCTCGAGGTATGAGAATAAGGGATCCCCCCTATATTTTAGAGGCCCAAGAGAATGCCAAACGAAAAAAGGATTTTATGAATTGAAATTAATAATAATAATAATAATAATAATAATAATAATAATACAGATGATAAAGAATAAATATTGTGGACAACATGTAGCTGGTTAACTATCACAAAAACGCTGTTTAATGACTTATGCTGGAGAAAATATAATCACTAGATGATTTGAGTGTTTCGTGTTGTTGAAAAGTTAACACAAATCAAATTTTCTATTCTGAGCTTCAATAATAATACGAAACTTACCATATTTTTACTACAATCAACTCTCGATAACTCATACTAAAGGAGTTAGGGGTCTTTCCGAGTTACATAAAGTCCATCTTATAGAGGAGAAATAAAGTTGTGCCTAAGGAATGAAAACTGATACTTTTTCTAAAGTAATATTATACTTTTATGTGACAAGGTAAACAATATACATCAGATAAGACACACACACACACACACACACACAAATAACACAGCTAGGTACTTGAATGGGAAAGTTTGAGATTACAATAGGCCTATAATATTTGCAAGCTTATGGCGTTAAAGTGCGTGGGCGAGATGGCAGGGGTAGTAGTTTAAAAAAAAATCTATAAATTTGAATGGGGATTTAACTTAGAAAAAAAATATCATACTAGAAAATACGAGGCTTAGCTCCGTTGGTAGTGCGTCCACCTACGGCGGTCTCGATTCCTGGCATGGCCGAGAAATTTATCATTGTTGGAATGTGGGTTTACCCTTGCACAGTAATGAAATTACGGCCGGGGGATGGATTTTGTGTCTGTCCTGGATTTAAGGTTGGAGTAATTAGTACAAAGGCGTATAATCTGAACAGGTAGCGCTAGAAAAGAGTTTAAAAAAACTAGCACCGACAACCTACAATGGCATCGCGTGACATAATTTGAGAGCCACTATTGTATTAGCTAGGTTCAGGCTACAGACTTGTCCAGATGGACACTAACAATAAATATGTGCATTTGTGTACAGAATGTCTACATCAATAGTTCACCTCCCCGTTTCCCCCTCCACAATCATAACACACACACATAAGCCTACATTTTAAATCACTCTTTCTTTATGTCCTTTCTCGTCAAATGTTTTTTCTCCAGTTTGTTCAGACGTAATGAATTAGTTTTATAACAACTATCAAAACATAGTTTGTAGGTCCTAAATTCAATTCCCGCGTCAAGATGTCATTTTTTAATTGAAATAATATGTAGATGAGGCTATAACCGTAATTAACAAATACTCATATTCGACATCGTGTAGAGATAATGCTTTAAATATTTAACATCTGCACTCTCTTCCCCCTTTCCCTCCACTCTATTAGTTCGGCGGTATTTCTGCATAAAGCACACTTAGTGAGTTTAATCAATATTCTTATTAATTACACTTGTGTTAATGATGAGCAATAACTAAAAGAAAGGAAATGTACCCACAATTCTGTGAAGGGACAAAGGGAAACCATTTAGAAAGATGCCCCCTTTGTTTACCCACTCGGGATTTGAACCCTGACCACCATTCAGCGTTAAAATAAACTAAGTGAGCTTAGTTTTAAAATTAAGTAGAGATTATTTTTAAAAACGAACCAATGGTTTAGTTCGGTCCCGGGGTGGCCTGGTGGTCTAGGGGTAAGGTGTCAGACTTCTGTGCTGAGGGTCCGGGGTTCACTCTTCGGTCTAGTCACATATTTATCGGATTGCCAAACCCTTCCGTCACCTCTGAAAAGACGTGTATTAATCACAACTTGTGAATGTGTGGAATGCCAGGCCTCCACTGTAGTTCGGATCCCACATTAAACTGTAGGTCCTCCATTTCATCTCAGTCACCCTACCATTACACATTAGCGTGAGTCCGTATAGCCCGAAAGGGTAGTAAGAAGTGGTGATAATAATAGTTAGGTCCCTGACAGTTTTCATTCATAATAAACAGAGAAGAAGAGTGTCTAACTGCTAATCCGTCCCCTGCCCCAACCCCTCTGCCCTACCCAAAACTTCAGCCCAAGACTTTCCAGTCCACCGCTGACGAAGATAGGTATTTTGGTTATCAACGGGACGGACCGTTAGCACCAACTCTCACCTTTTTCTCAACGACACAAGCGCTATCTTTGAGATTTTTCTCGACATTAGCTCTGTCCAAACAACGTTAACAGCAAGTGTTTAAGTGATAGAAGAGTGGATGCAAGTAAAAGAGGTAAAATTATGGAAGGAGAGAGAAAGATGGAGGTATTTTATTAAATTTACCCAAACACAGGCTGGAAACCATTGATGATAATGATTTCAAGATTGATTCTCTATTCTTTCAATATCAGTAATATATGAGGGTTTCAAAGTATTTAGCAATTGAATTTTAATTTCCTAGTTTTGTCCTAGCATGTGTTACAGGAAGCCAGGAAAGATTGGATGCAAAAATGGAAAGATAATGGAAAGGGATGTGGAAGGAAGGAAGAAATAAGGTGTCAAAATCCAGGTGTGAAACAGAAGGAGAGAGAAAAGATAAAAATAAGGTGTCAAAAGACAGGTGTGAAACAGAAGGAGAGAGACAAGATAAGAAGTTAAAATGATGGCATGAAGAAGGAAGAATGATGAAAACAGGAGAAGAATAAAAGGAACTATGAATGGAATATATTTAACCATGAATAAAATAGGAGGGAGATGAGAGTGAAGCAGAAGAGGAGGGTGGGGGTGCCCAGATGGAAAGAGGTGGAGGGGAGGATGCTTTAAAGAGGATAAAACAGGGAAAGCCCCGGATGTGGAAAAACAAACTGTGGAAATGATAAGAGCTGCAGGAAAATCAGAAATAATAAAAAGGGTGCTGAGAGCAATATTGGAAGGAGAACAAAGTAGCGGAGGACTGAAAGAAGAGAATTATAGTACTGATTTTTAAGAAAGGAGATAGGAAAAGGTGTACAAATTATAGGGAAGATGACTTACTTTTTTGCTAAAAAAAAGTCCTTTCCAAATTCATACCTTCTTTCCGACAGCTGTCATATATTAAAGATCAAACCTATGGTACATCTCTGTTCCCAAAATCCGTAATGTTCCTCTCTCCACCTTCCCCTACATTCCCCTATAATGTGTACACCTCTTCCTGTTTCCTTTCCTAAAAATCAGTACTATAATTAATTAATTTAGGTATTATTCTCTAGCAGGTTTGTCACTAGGCGGGGTTCTCCCTCAGGTAGGGCTGATTATTGATTTGCCTCCACAATTGGATGCATATATGCTCTTGCTAGGCTAGTACTGGTGCATTTCCTAAAATTCACCATCCTCATTCTATTACCTAAGGCTCAATAGTTTAAGCTTTAATAGCCAAGATCAAAGGGACCATTTCACTACCAGTGTCCTTGTTTGTTTTTTTACAATGTGTCTTTCTACCAAAGGGCTATACTCATTTAATTAAATAAATGAGATAAGTATGAGGAAGTTAGCAATTTGAAGAGATGTTACCAGAATTGGTAGGGAGCAAATAGTGGGTAGCCATTTAGGAAAAAACACCCTCTGTGCATCTGATTAAGATTTGAATCATGACCTGGACATTACTGACAAATTTATATTCTTATCATCTTCAATATGTTAAATACATTCGGGTTATACACTTGATGACTTGGTAATGGTATTTATGGATGTGGAGAAGGAATATAATAGTGTGGATAGAAATAAAATCTAAAAAGCGGTGGAAGAGGCCTCAGTGGAAATAGTTGTAATTAGAGTAAAAAGTATGAACCGTATATGGATATCATGAGTTGTGTTCAGATGGAGAAGGAATGGATGGAGTGGTTCTGGATTTGAAAAAAAATCAGATTGAATCAAGGGAATGCCCTTTCAACACTACTCTTTGTAATGATAATCATAAGTGTGCACAGAATGAGCGTCGTGGCGCCCCCGCTAGCCACAAATAGAGAGAAAAAGTTGGAGTGACAAAAGAAAAAAATCTAGTAATTTTTAAGAAACTGCGTCAACAAATATTTAAAGGCTAATTAGTGGTTAATGAAGGCTTAATACCCTGTGTCTAGGTCAGCTGACAGATGGCATTGTGGTTTATAAGGTTTGTTTTCAAAGAATAATCATGTAAAATAAAACAATGATTCTTTCTTGTTTTTAAATTGTTGTTATTGTTAAAAAAATTCAAACATATTCTCAAGGGAGATCCAACTGGCACTACCGTCAGCCAAGAAGTACAGGAATAGCTACAGAAATGGAATGTGGAAGGGAAAGTGTGTAGAATTAAATTCAGCATGGCAAAGTGTGAAGTGATGGTAGTGACAAAGAAGAGGACAAGGCCTAGTAAAGCCATAAAATTGGATGGAGTAGAGTTGAGAAAGCTACATAGTGTTAAATATATTGGAAGTGTGATTGGGGTAAAGGGTGGGTGTAGAGGATCTAATAGGAAAAGGGCAGCCGAAAGATTTGTTCTATAGGTGTGTAAGAGACCTGCTATGGAGAAGAGAAGTGCCCTTGAAGTGTAAGGAAGTGTTGAACAAGGCGTACTTTGTAACCAATGTCACACATGCAGAAGAAACATGGAGAGTGAATGTAATAAAGACTAGGAAAGTGAAGGTTATGGGAATAAAGTTTATGAACAGAATGTTAGCAGTCACGGGGAGAAACAATATTAGGAATGAAGTTACCCGGGAAGGAGTGGGGGTATAGGGAATACATGAGATAGTAGAGGAAGCAAGACTGAGATGTTATGCTTATGTAATAAAGATAGAAAAGGAAAGGATATCAAAGAGAATGATTGAGATAAAGTATGCAGGAATACGACTGCAAAGGAGACCAAGAAAGATATGGGAGGAGCAGATAATAGAAAGTATGCAACTGAGTGGAGAAGAATGGAAGCAATTAAAGAAGGTATAATGGTGTAAGGAAAAAGGAAGATGAAGGCATTTTAATAAACCAACCCGGCCAAAGGCTGGAAACAGTTGATGATGATGATGATGATAAGTTTTGTCCCGTATTTGATTCACACATTTTAAACAGAAAACATTTAATTTATTTTCAAGGCATATCAGGCTCTCTTTGAATAGAAGAGAGCATAACAATTAGTGAATTATGGATGAGGTTAATAACTGTAACTTGGATCCTTAAATTAATCAAGACTCAATAGAAGTTTGAACTGGATCCTTGCTAGAAAATATACTTTAGTGACCAAAAAATGAGCAGCACTTTTTTCCCCAAAAGAGCCTTTTTAAAGTCAAATCATGTATTATGATTGATTGAACCTTAAGTAATAAATACTAAACAAATGTTATAACTTTTACATCACCATGAACTCCAATATAGATCCAAAGAGTTATATCACAACAACAAATAGTTTTGGATCTCAATATCTATAAGGCTATTTATAAGTAGATGGACCTTGAAACCCTATACGTAAATAAAAAGAATGGAGTGAAAAGGACTGTTGAAATTAAATGGTCAAAAGCTTCAACAGTTACCTCTTTCATTCAAACATGTTATAATGTTTGTTTCTGTTTGTAATTTACAAATGTTATTCTAATGTGAGACAAATTCAATGCATTTGTTTACTGTTAGGAACCTTCAACATGGGTGAAATGATAACATGTGGATAATATTTCTCTCAGTCAAGGTTTAAAACACACAGTATATCCAGTATAGAAGTGGTGGTGATGCGGTACCTCCCCAGACTCACCACTCGGCCTTCTTGAGGTCTGAGCTGCACAGAAGATCTCCGTCTGGGGCCTCCATGAAGCAGTTATGATACAGGGGTTTCTTGCGTGTGGCATAACTACGGGAAGATTGCTTCCTGATACTCAAACGCTGGATGTCATTTTTGGTCTTGATGTCTCCACCACCTGGGGTTGCCCAACCATCAATAAATCAAAGCAGGAAATAACAAGGTGTTCAGCCAAACTATATTTTTTAATTCCTTTACTTTTCCGGGGTTTTCAGAGCAAATTTTCAACTTTTCCGGTCACTAGTCACTATATTACAAAAATTATTTTATTAAGATCGCAACTTGATGTAATAATATTACACATATAAAATTTGAAATTGTGTCAGTATGAAGTGTTTAAAGAGGTTTAGCTTAAAGCAAGGGGATAATGGATAGTGGGTTCTAAGCTATATTTCAGTGAAATCATAGAGATTAAAATATTGTCTTGCACAAATACAGTTTAAAATTTTTGTGAGACACATTATTTATTAATTTCTTCTTCTTATAATGTACCTAATTGAATTCTCACACATCCTCACAGCCTTGACTCAACTTTGTCTAAAGACGCATGTTTGAGGCGTGTAAAAATGGCATGAAAATTACAGGTTTAACTTGATAATTAACATTAGTATGCTCAACTGTGTTAAAAGAGATGTGCAGTGTGTTTTAATTGGAAGAAAGTTTTTATTTTGATTATTGCATATAAAAGTTGCATATTTTTTAGTGAATATGAGAACATTAAAAAAATTAGATTGAATTGCTCGACTTTTCCATGACTTTTCAATGACCAAGCGAATTTCCTGAATTGTCCCTGTTTTACAGGTCGATGGATACCCTGAGTGAAACAAATAGATTATAAACACTACTGAGTGCTCAGCGACTCAGAAATAAATGAAAAAAGTGTAAATAAACTGATTAATAGAAACAAGAGATAGGCAACTTTCTTAATTTATTCTTACACATGTTTTCACATATCCACAGAGACCTTGCCTTAAATAATGATTAATATACGACTCTCGACGCAATAAAACCCTTGGTCGTTCATTAGTAATAGAAGTGTTGCAATAAACCAAAACTTCCAGCATTTATCTAAACTATTAAAACTAATAAAATAATTGTTCTATATTTAGGATGGTATTATTTATTCCCCAGAGATAAGGATTTATCCCCTATACTAAACATATTTTATTTTATTTGTTTAAAATTATTTGGTTATTAAATTTCTACCCCCAAAAAATTATATTGTATTTTGCCCTAAAATAAATATGACCTTACCGGTGCCTTTCTGCTTGAACCGTACATCCACCAGATTCTTGCACTGAGCGTAGACCTTGTCCCACGCTGACACACGGCTCCACGGCCAATGCTTGGTCAGACCTGAGGTAAAGATAACAAGGTGGATGTTAACATTTTTTATTAATGTATTTAAAACCAACGCTCGACAACAGTTTAAGGTGTTTGCTTTTGTAGGATTGTATTGCCTGTGACAAGAAAGTATAGGTTCAAATCTCAGACTTGGTAACCTGAGGGTGATTTTATTATAATTTACCCCTTCAGGTTTTCTATTTCCTTTAGACACCTATGCGGATGCAATTCCACTCAGCTACCTTCATCCCTATATCTTAAATTAAGCTGTTTATAGCCTTAATAATAAATGTAATAGCTTTAAAAAAAGCTTTAAGAGTTATTAGCACATTGGAGCAAACTTACAATGAGCTTAAAATAACCTAAACCTCACCTTCCTGCAGATAATGTTTAGTAAAACTATACATTCCCAGCACTAAGAGTTAAAACTAATCTTCTTATCATAGGCATTAGACATTGTTTGAAGCACAATGCCTCAAAAGTTATGCTCAGCTGTGAGGTTGACAGTTATTTTTGTTATTGGAGAAAAGTGGGTTTGAAAAGGTAGGTCTGAAATTTCTTACTTACTTATGTAAACTCAATTTTTTTATTTTATTTAGCACCACGTCTTACTACCCATTCAAGTTATACAGTTAAGTACTAATTACGCTAATGGGTTAGGAATTGGAAATGTTGAATTTAGAAGAAGTGAACCCGCATTTACGTGTAGGAAGGTTGGAAAACCATCTAGGAAAAACCAACCCTAACTCACCCGACTGAGATTTGAACCTCAATCTCCCCGTCTTCGGCAGTCTAGTTCAAAACAAAACTAGCGTGTTAGCTAACTCGAAAGTTCATCACCACTCTTACAAAAGTATGCCACCTATCCTTATCTTAAGCTAGCGCTATCCAGTCCACCTCATTACACAGGTATCTCTTTCAGGTCTATTCTAATGTTATCCTCCCAAATGTGTCTAGGTCTTACCAATGGTCTCTTCCCATTGGGTTTGCCAGTAAGTACCCTAAACAAGACTCTAGAATTTTGTATTCACACTGTATGTCTTGCACACTGTAATCTGGGAGACATTATAATGTCTTTTGATGAGCATAGGATATGTAACTCATCATTAGCTAACCTCGGGTGACCTGGCGGTCTAGGGGTAAGGTGTCAGACTTCTGTGCTGGCGGCCGGGGTTCAATCCTCGGTCCTGGCACAGATTTATCTGATTACCAAACCCTTCCTTCAACTCTGACAAGACATCTTGTGAATGTGGGGAATGCCAGGCCTCCACCGTGGTTCGGATTCCACGTTAAACTGTAGGTCCTCTATTTAATCTCACAATCACCCTACTATTACACTTTAGTGTAAGTGCGTATAACCCGAACAGGTAGTAAGACGCGGTGCTAATAATAATAATAATAATAATAATAATAATAATAATAATAATAATAATAATAATTAGGTAACCTCCTCCATTAACCAGTAGCCTCATCCCTTTTTGGACCAAATATCTCCCTAAGCACCTTGTTTTCGAACATCTTAAATTGTTTTTTGTCAAGTAAGGTAAGAGACCATGTTTCATACCCATGAGGAACAACCGGTAAAATTGTATTGTATATTCTGAGTTTTACATTCCTTGAAAACAGGCGAGATGTCAATAACTTACTGACCGACTAATAGTACACATTCCCTGACTATTCTTTTCCTACTTTCAACTCTAATATTGTTGCTAGTTAAATTTGTTTCTAAATATTTAACCTTATTAATCCCATCAAATGATCTGTTGTTGGCAGTCATCTCCAAATTATCATTTCTGAAGTTTCTTCTTTTCTTAATTAAAATATTTGCATATAACCTGGATAGGTAGTAAGACATGATGATAAAAAATAATTATATATTAAGTTTTCAATGTCAACTTTTTAATGTTTATTTGAATTAATAAAATAAATTATGTAGCTACCTCCGTTATTAAAACACTTGCAAACTGGTTTAATCAGTGACAGTATCTGGGCCCTAGATATTTACTAATTAAAAAGCTTGACTTTAAAATTAGCTTAATCTCATACAAAATACCTAATACTAAACATCCAAGGTCTGAATACTTACTAATTAAGAGGGTGTACATCTTCAACATCCCTTTAAAACAAACTCCGGCTTTGAATCTTCGACATTAAAAATATATACGGCTAAAATACTCAATTTATGTTCAATTATTTCCATTTTTAGCTGTTTTGTACATTATAAATTAATATTCATAGAAAAAAATTCTGAAATAATTGTATTGCATGTTGTGATAGTAGCTTGATTTATTAGATTAAAAAGAAGTATTAAAAACAATTGTGCAATAAAATATTTTACAGGTAATTTTAGTGCAAGTAATATAAATAGCCACAATATATTTTTTCAGGCATAAAACTACTAAAAAAATTCGAACTTTATTTGGCTTTGATACAACACCTTAGCTCACTTGGTAGTGTGACTGTCTACTGAGCTAAGTGTCCTGGGTTTGATTCTGGGCATGGCCACAAAATTAATCATTGGCGAAATGAGGGTTTACCCTTTCACACTGATGAATTAATGGACAGGAACTGGATGTTGTGCTTGTCCTAGTCTTAAGTTAGATTATAAGGCATATGAAGCTACAACAGGTCTAGCCAGCTGATAGTGGAAGATATATGGCTTGAATAAAAAACTGGCCTGGGACTCAGGCTGGAAACAGTAATGGATATAAAGTAATGTAAAGATTCATCTTTGAGAACATTTCATATAATCGATTTGAATGTGCTTCAAATTGAAAAAGTGGGACTTAACAAACCCCTACTAATTAGATAGCAGGACATATAAACTGATTTAATACAGGAGAGTATGTCTAATACTACACTTCAAACTTTAGCATCTGTATATTTATTACACCTAACAAATTATACTTAGTTCCCTTGTGCACTATCCATGTGGCTCTAGGAGTTTAGTACTCAATGCTTTAAACGCAAGATTTACCTGTGAGCCAAGAAAATATGACAATGCCCACCAGGGCATCCTTAGCAGCGTAGTCCAGCTGTTGAGCATCAAGCTCTTGAGCTTCCCAGTCACTGCAGCGCACTCTCCAGTTCTTGTCAAGCTTTAAACCAAGGGTTGTTTGCGCAAGGGAGCCCAGGCCTCCAGAGGAGTTGCCATGGAGTTTGGCCAAATGCCTCAGGTCTAGGCAGCCCCTTACTTTCACACCATAGTCGGCCAGAAGGTACTTCGCGTCGTCAGATGGGGCCACACCCACTTTCAAGATACTAGGGTCCTCCAGCAACTCCTGGTAGCATATATAGCAAGGGAAGTTAGTTAGGTCTTTCTGTTGCCAGAGAGCCTTTGGACAGTAGTTTAACCCTCGAATGATAAACCTCTTTGTGTGAGACATGAATGCTAAACACTCGTAAATTTTACTACTTTACATTTTATTATATTGAAAACATAATTTTATTACATTATTGATAAATTAAAAATTATTCTCAACTAGTTCAAATGTTTTTTATCGATT
Organism: Timema shepardi; assembly: GCA_902151425.1. Classification (NCBI taxonomy): domain Eukaryota; kingdom Metazoa; phylum Arthropoda; class Insecta; order Phasmatodea; family Timematidae; genus Timema; species Timema shepardi. Next base: position 63,264 of record CABFVX010001467.1, on the reverse strand, counting down.
GTCATTTTTTTACACAACTTTATCACATAACACACAGGATGTTGCCTTGAATTCTCTAAAGATGTCACCAGAACAATGGCTGCAAGATGTCATAGTCATGCATCCTTGGTTTCATTGTAGGTTTCAATTACTTCGAGATTTTTGGTTTTCTGGTTTATTACACTGTTCTCATGTGTAATATAAGATGCAATATTACAAATTTGTTTTGTTTTAGTTTGTAAGATACCATCGTCACTACATTAGTAAAATGTTTCATTAATGCTAAACACTTGTAACTTTTACGAATGAGCTTCTCCCAGAGCACAAACCAAACAAGTCAGAAGAGAAACATCATCTGCTAAAGTGAAGTTTCATGGCCAACTGAAGGTACTGGAGAGGGGAGAATTCTAGCCCCCATGTAAGGCAGAGAACATGACAATCTTGTAAACCTCCGTAGTTAATTTTACGAAAAAATAGCATTCTAAGGGTAAAGCAATGAAAGCCTCGAGGGGACTACTGTTGGAATACCATCTATCTTGGAGCTTCAAGATGGGCATTACCAAATTTCGTACCAATTATTTGGATATCAATAAAATGGTAAGACCAGGAGGTGTCTAAGGCCTAGAAATTCATCGTTTGGTTATTAATAACAAAATAACTTAAACAAAAACCATTAATAAAATTCAGACCCACATTGGTGGTCACAGAGTCTAACACATTATTCTCACATCAAACTTGACTGCCAATGACAAGGAGATTGAGATTTTGATCTCGGTTGGTTGTAATGAGAGTGGTTTTTTTTCTAAATGCTTTTCACTTCGCCTCCGTAAAAATTAATATTTATTTCCTATAAATTTTACCTTCTTCATTATCTTACTAATGTAAATATTCTTATGACCTGAATGAGTTGTATGGAGTGCTGCAGTGTTTTTTAAATAACATTCAAGAATAATATAACCATTAAAGCCTATTAACTACTCTTGTTCTTTGTATCAGTTAGTGTACATTGCTATGACCTTTAGTTGTGTGGGAATGTAGTGCAACTTGCACAATCTGTAGAGGGCGCACAGCCCATCCTCTGAGGCCAGCTGGAGCAGCGCCACTGGACGTCGAAAACCCCTCTCTGTTACCCATTCGCAATCAAACCCCAGCACGCTCAGCTTGGCGCAGCTCCTGGAACAACATCAAATACTATTCACCAATCCCATAGTCATTTGGGTTTGTGAGATGAAAATTAAAAACAAGGGTTACTACTGAATCTATTTAAAGAAGATGGTAGCATAATGGGAATGTAAAAATATTAGTGTGGAGAAAGGATGAGAAAACCCCAACAAGAATAAAAGGCTATGTGTCTTGTAAACATGGCTGATATTCAAAGCTTGAACTTCCCCTCATAGTTATCAAGTGAAACTTAGACTACTTGGCCACCTGAGTTGTTTGTGCTATCTCTTGGTCATCCTGTACAAGAAAAGTGTTGTTTTTTGCATCTTATCACTCATCTGGGCTATTAACATGTACATATTATATATTCATACAAACACACACACATACTAATGGGGTACCAAGGAGGAAATTAAAGAGTTTTGAAGAAATGTAGATATTCGCATTTGTGAGGGTAGGGAAGGGAGGGAAAAACCAACCTCAGAAAACCTGGCTAGGATTTGAACTCTGTCCTCCTCAACATTTTTAATCTAATCTATTGTGAGAGTGACGCCTTATATTATTATTAGCCCCGCGTCTTACTACCCGTTCGGGTTGTATGCACTAACGTTAATGTGTAATGGTAGGGTGATTGTGAGATTAAATGGAGGACCTACAGTTTAACGTGGAATCCGAACTATGGTGGAGGCCTGGCATTCCCCACATTCACAAGTGATCAACACACGTCTTGTCAGAGGTGAAGGAAGGTTTTGGCAATCAGATAAATATGTGCTGGGACAGAGGATTGAACCCTGGGCCCCCAGCATCAAAGTCTGACACCTTACCCCTAGACCACCAGGTTACCAACACCTTAAAAAGTGTAACCACTTATGCGGGCATAAAGTATCTTAAGTGACCGGAAGCCTCAACTTAGGCCATCATGACTTATTACTGATCGAAACTTTACTTCAAATACCATAGGGCTTAGTATTTTTTGTAATACAAAAATATACGAGATAAGTGATATGAGTGTACTTTTTAAATAGGTAGAGTCCCAGGCACTAATAACCAGACCTGTGATTTAGACACCTTTAAGATTGACCAAAAATTATCCTCCCTTTCTCCCCCCATACCCATAATGGACAGGTAGCAAAGTCTTACGGCAACTAAGGGCCCCTCGCACTGGGTAGCTTGGTCGCACAACCCATTGTCACCTCAGCCAAGACACCACGACTTGCTCCACGATCATGTATAGCTGCAAGGCCACTTCGGCCATTTCCCCCTTTTTTCTCGATCTCACAGTTAAAAAATTACTGCGGAGCAAAAGTAGGGTCAGCGGGATTTTGGCACTTGATGTGAAAATGGCAAAACAGAGGGAGTAAGAGATTGTAGGTACATCCTATGTTACAAACACGCAATGAGAAGAGATTGCATGCAATATTTTATCATGAGCTTAGGCAATATAAGGAAAAGTGCTCTACGGTAATTACGCAAGAACGTCAGTGTCAAAGAACTGAGATTTTTTCCATATTAAAATAAAAAATATTATTTTGTAAAGGAAAACAATGCCCACTGCACAAACTTATCAGTGATGCCTGGCGATGACTGGCCATTCTTGTTTCAACTGTCATCTAATTATGAATAGGCCTAAACAGCCAATAATACATCATTTAACAAAGATGTAAGGTTTTGCACGTATTTATTTCCATAAACTTGAATCAAAATCAATTCCCACCCGTTTTTTCTGGGCACGTGGGTAAAAGTGTGGGCCCCAGCTTGTTTGGTTTGCCAATAACAAGAAAATCCTGGAATCCTGTAGAAGTGATGTTTATTCTTAATGGTTTCCCAATATACTTTAAACCAAATGCGGGTACTCTAACTCTAAATTCTATCTTTCTTTCCCCTAACCAAATTATATAAACGTAATAGCCAAGGTGGTTTGTAAAACGTTGGGCACGTGGAAAATAGGCCTGAAAATTGGGGTAGAAAATTTCTTTAAAATGCCAATTGAAACTGGGAAATATCACTGTGATCTAAATGAAAAATTATTTAGCCTACTTTCTGAGCATATTGGTGACCTCGTTCTCTTGTTGACTGTTGACAACCAGTACTCGCTGGTATCTTAAAGGATCCTTGCGAAGACCTATCCAGACACTTAAATTGCGATTGAGAAAATTAAGGACATTAGAGCGGTATTTTGCAAATAAGTATGCTAGACCGAGTCCTACAGTCGAGTATATGACGCTTTTACTCAGATCTTTATTTTTACTATACATTTTCTATGGCATTAACTTCATAAAAAAGGTTTGCTAGTAAGTAATGCAATTTAAATTAACTAACATCGAATAAACCTAACTATTAAAAAATAAGTCAACAAATTAATAACTTTTTTAAAGTCTATCTATAACTTAACAAATAGTGAATGACGAATAAATTATACTATTATTATGCTGATTGTTTGATAACTGTTAATTTAAGCTCAAAGGGTTGACTGGATTGAGACAACGATGCCAAGTTAGTCCCAGACTCGGACACATTAGCACTGTTGTATTCAAAACGGTCTAAGATAGATATTTTAATGTCTCTTGGTTAATTTACAAAAATAATATTTTGGTATACCAAATATTAAAGCTTCACCAAAATGCTCAAGTTTTTGGTTTCTAGTCTGAACATGGGCTTAGGGAGAATTTAATTTCAGGAAGGTGTTTAGACGGTCTAAAAAATCATAAGTTTACGTCATGATGCTAAGACTTACTATTAAATCCTAATAAATAAAAACATTGTTACTTTATATATTGGTGGTGAAACTATATTTGTGTGAAAGGTAATATGGAGTGGCGAGTAATTTAAAAAAAATCTTAAACTCTTTCTATCTTCCTCTCCTCCTGTTAATTTAGAAAATTCGATGTTCCTAGAAGTTATTTATGGTGATCATCGTTTGGAGAGATTTTGAAATTTATACTTTTTAACAACTATTTAGAATAGTGATACCCCTTACATTTTTTGAAATTTGGATAGTCCTAGAGGCTAATTGGTGTAGTCTCCTTCAACAAATTTTAGAAAATGTAATGCCTTTGTAAGCTATTTTAAGAAGTGCTCACAATTTTTTTTTAAATATAAATTGAACTCACTATAATTTACTTGAAGTGATCTCCTCCCGGATCTTTTTTTAGTTGGGATAGTCCTAGATTTGTCCTTAGAAGCTATTTGAAATGGTCCTCACCTGATTTTTTTTTCTAATTAGATGCTTTAAAAACTTATTAAAAGTAGTCGTTCCTTTAGACATCTTTGAAAATTTAATGCTTCTAGAAGATAATATATTTATTTATGGGAGACCAGCAGGGTTAACCAAAAACCCTAAATAGATCCCCACAACAGTAAAATTGAATTAATAAGTATAGATACAGTAATACAATAAATACAAGATGGCCTTATATGAGAAATATTAAATATAACGTGGGGGGGGGGAGGGGGGGGTGACACAAGAAAAATATATAACCAAATACTGCAACGAGCAAAACAGTATTGTAAAGTAAATTGAATAATGTCAAACTGTAATGAAACAAGCAACCTTTTTGTCATGTACAGTAATATTATTAGCCTACATGGAAAAGCAATTCTTTTTAAGTATTAGTAAAATTATTAAAAATTACATAAAGTCCACAGGCTTACAATAATCACAAAGATAGACACCGAATATACAGTGATACAAATAATACCCACACAACAACCATTATACTGTGACTATTTTCAATATTTATGGTTGATACTGACATAGATACCCTATAAAATAGTAAGGTACACAATAATATACATAGAAGCACAATAATTCAGTGACTAATATCAAATATCAAATTATAATGTTGTTATTGACAGTGAAACACAATATTGGTTAACTTTAATAATCAGCTATACACTCTTACACTCGAAAATGGAAACATACGATGCCCATTATTAATTTTAATTTTGCTAAGTTAATTACACACAAATCAATTTGATGAATTTGATGAGTGGAGATTGATATGTTGAAATTCCTACAAGCTCTTGTGATGGGAGAATTGTATGCATAGTTGGTGGAGTTACGAACTGTAGCAAAGACATGTGCTATGAGCAGGAACAAGATAATTTAGCTTCTCTATAAGAGCTATTCTGTCTATTACATTATTGTGAATTTTGTGTATAAACATAACATCTTGAAATATTATTATCTGGTACAATCAAGCCATTTTGAAGTGACTTAGTTTATTTCATCTCCATGCAAAGGTACACCCTTCATGAAAGTTAAAAATTTCAGAAACATTTTTGAACTGAATCTATTCTGTCAGCCATAAAATTGTAATAAGGATTCAATACAACACACCCGTTTTCTAAAAGACTTCTTACATAGGCATTATAAAGAAGGATACAGGTTTATGTGTTTTGAAAAGATAAGCAATCTCTAATAACAAATTCTAATATTTTAAGGGCTCTATTTGTTATACTTTCAATGTGGTATTGAAAAAGCATTTTAATGTCAAATGTTATACATATATCATTTATATGTTCTACTTGTGCAAGGAAGCTGTCTCCTACTAAATATGTTTCTGGTATGTTATTCTTTTTCTTTCAAAAACTGATAGCAAACATTTTTAAAAATTAAATTGAGGTCCAAACAGTTATTTTTACACCACTTGGTCAAATTATCCAAATGATTTTTAAGAAAAACTTGAACCTCTTTTGAATTAATCGTCCTGAATATTTTCATATCGTCCGCAAACAATAAAATGTCACTGGTTTGAATGTAATCAACAATATCATTAAAATATATTTTAAAATATAGTAAACCCCACAGGTACGAACTTTGTGGGACACCAGATGTTAGAGAAAAACTACTATATTTGAAACCATTAATTATCATCTTTTGATTACGATTACTTAAATAGTATATGAACCAAGATATAAATGAATTATTGATCCTCCACAGACTTAGTTTGCCACTTAGTATGCTATGAATAACAGAATCAAATGCCTTTGAAAAATCAGTATAGACAGCAAAGCCGTAGCCAACCAATAATTTAAGGGAGGGTTTGGTGGGAACATCCCCCCATTGCTGGAAGCTAGAACAAACTATAAATTATAAACAGTTGTATAAACTATCTGAAGTGTTGTTTTTTTTATGATAAAATAACCCCCTAGCTGCCGAAGGCTTGGAAAACTTCTAAATATTAAAAACTTTTTGAAGCTCTGTGAAGTTTTTTTAATGGAAGAAATACCAAGTTTATAGTGGAGGACATACGCTGGTGGAGGGTAAGCTAGCACTTCTTTGTAAACACACGATGTTAGGGGTGTTTGAAGGGAGATACACTAGGTATATAGTGGGGGACACACGCTGCTGGAGGGTAAGCTCACACTCCTTTGTAAACACACGATGTTAGTGGTGTTTGGGGGGGGAGATATCGAGTTTAGAGGGGGAAACACGCTGCTGGAGGGTAAGCTCGCGCTCCCTTGTAAACACATGATGTTAGTGGTGTTTGAAGGGGGATATACCTGGTCTAGAGTGGGGGATACACGCTGCAGGAGGGTAAGTTCGCACTCCCTTGTAAACACACGATGTTAGTGGTGTTTGGCGTTATCATCAATTTAAAAAAAATTGAAATTTAATTTAAAGAAGGAGTGATTTTTATTTATATTAAATATATGTACATTAGGTATTTTAGTTGCGTTTTCTTCTTTGGCCTTATCAAATGCATTTTCATCTTCTCATTTAAAACTAATTAACTTTTATCGTTTTTTTATTCTGAAGACCTAATTTACAGAAAAAAACTAGTTAAATATACCCAGATTCAAAACATTTCGATAAAGCAATAAGCAGTTAGCCTCCAATCTTCCAATTGAGGTAGCGAAAAATATATTGTGGTCGTCTAAACTTGTTTTACTAACTCGGACTGAGCTAAGAGTTCTATAATGCTAGGCCTAATCCAAAAACAATCAAAAATCCTTCTAATATCTAGGCTCTCATAACGTATTCCTATTGAAATCTGGGTTGTCCTCAATAAACAAACCAATTTTTACCTTCTGTGTTTAAATATAATTATGTAGATATTAACTTACGGGAATGTTAGAACCAAGTTATAGGCCTAGAGGTTATCTACATTGATATTGGTTTTAATAATTGGTGAAGTATCGTATGAAATATTTTAAAAAAGTAGCAATTTATTATAATTACAAACAATAGAAGGCCAAAATTCTTGCAGTAGTTTGTAACCATTCAGGAACTTAGGTACGGTACCAGTAACAAATTAACTACAGTAGGCTATGTATGTTGTTATCTATGTTAATTAATGCATCTGAGATTATATTAACATTAAAAAGAATTGGGATATTATTGTGTTAGACTATGCAGCCACTGAGGCGAGTAATTATTATTGGCTACTATTACCCAATATGCATGTACACAAAATTATTTTAAAAATAGAGTAAGACTAGTCTTTGTTACAAATTACAAAGTAATGGCTTTTATTGAAGTTTTAAATGTACACATTCATTCAAAAAATCATCATTACTTATGCATTTAAGATGTTTCACTTGTATTTTCAGCAGATGGTGAACAATTGTTTATGTCAGGTTCCAGGGTGTCCTATCAGAGATAGGAAAAATCATAAGCTTTCTTTTTTTAGATTTCCAAAACAGGAAAACAGGTAGGAATATAGTAATAAATCAACAGGTTATCTTTGAGCCTCTCATCATGCAAATCCAGTACATTTCCAACTATGTAGCCTAGATACACTTTTAATCATATAATTTTTTAAATATGAATTAGGCTCTAATTATATAGCTAGAAGGCCTACTTAAGGTGGGCATGAAATAAATCATGGGCTCATAGTGAAAAATGGTTTGGGCTAGCTCCCCAGATATATTTATGACATTAAATAGTAAAATAATAAATATTATTACAATTATAAGCTAATATGAGGATGTTATTTTTAATTATAGGCCTATTTAAATTATAATATGCTGGGGAAAAAAAGACAAGATTCAAACTAAAGACCTTTGACTTGAAACTCAAACAATCAAATGTGATTTGAGTTGTTGTTTTGCATATAATATATTTTATGCATGTGGATCATTCCATCTCATTTGAACAAAGAAAAAAAATCTTTTGGCACCCATGTTCTCAGATTTTCATTAAACTTGGTATAGCCTATTCATTCAAAATCGGAGAACATGGATGTCATGGTCTGGTTGAACTGACATGGATTGACCCCTGTGCATAACCAAATCTTGAACTTTGTATTTGGTATCCTAAATAATTACCAGCACTTCAGTTATATATAAAAAAAACTTAGGCCTAGATAGCAAGAATTTGGTGGTGGATAAAACTTTTGAGCTAATGTTGGCTATAGAAGATAAGATGAAGGTATCATAACCCGCCTCGGTGGCGTAGTTGGCTAACGCGCTTGTCGTGTTGAAGCTCGACTGCTGAAGACGGGGAGATCGAGGTTCGAATCTAGATCGGGTGAACTGGTTTTTTTCCTAAATGGTTTTCCACTCTCTCTCTCTCTCCACGCAAATGCGGGTTCACTTCCTCTAATTCAACCTTCCCAAGTCCTAATTCATTAGAGTAATTAGTACTTAAAGTGTATAATCCAACGGGTAGTAAGACGCGGTGCTAAAAAATATAAAATAAAACTAAAGGCATTATTAATTTATGCTCTGAGATAGCAAATTGCAAAATGTAAGCATGAAAGTAAAAAGTAATTTTTATTATATTCACATTCTTTTACTCTAGTCTCAAATATGTTTGGTATTTCAGATACAGAAAAAGTATCTAGAGAATTGACCCAACCAAGCCACTTTCACAAGTGAACCAGTGTATCACCGCCCTTATTCAAAACTGAATAAAAGCCGGTGCACAACAATAATATATTTTTAAAAATCCAAAAGATAAATGATACAATATTTGCAGAGGAGCCGATAGGATAATCACAAGCTAAATAGACCATACTTTGGCCCATTTGTCTTCTGTTTCCCCGAACTCATTCCTCAAATATTTAATTATTTTAAATATTACCTAGTTGCTCAACTATCAGTGTGGGATTTTAAGTATGAACGTGAAGTGTTAAGAAATAGCACAAGATAAACAGGAGATTATTTATTGATATAGATGAATAGAGATTAAGTATGAACAATATAACTATATCTATAGGCTTATATACCCGTAACTATGGACTTTGTTGTTTTTGTTATATATAACAAAAACAACAAAGTCCATAGTTACGGGTGAATATCCATCCCCTCGGCATATTTTACAACTAGTTACGCGAGAGATTTATATCCCTTACAAAATGAAAATATAAGAACGTTGTTATTCTTATAGGTCGCTAATAATATTGAAAATATATTTCCAAAACATTTATCTATTGGCATAAATATTACCAAATTTACAAGAAAAGTTTTCAAGCCGGAGGGGCAATAAGTGGCTATCATAGTAACCTTGACAACCTAAGAATGATTACAAACAATATGGCGTCATACGCCAGGTGAATTTCCAAGCCGGATGGGCTATAAGTTGCTATCATAGTAACCTGGTGACCTGGTGGTCTAGGGGTAAGGTGTCAGACTTCTATGCTGGCGGCCGGGGTTCAATCCTCGGTCCCGGCAAAGATTTATCTGATTACCAAACCCTTCCTGCACCTCTGACAAGACATCATGTGAATGTGAGGAATACCAGGACTCCACCGTGGTTCGGATTCCAAGTTAAGCTGTAGGTCCTTCATTTCATCTCACAATCACCCTACCATTACACATTAGCGTAAGTGCGTATAACCCGAACGGGTAGTAAGACGTGGTACTAATAATAATAATAAACATAGTAACCTTGACAACCTAAGAATGATTACAAACAAAATGGCGTCATACGCAAGATGAGTTACCAAGCCGGGTGGGCTATAAGCTGCTATCATATTTGCCATGACAACCTAAGAATGAATACAAGCAATATGGCGGCATACGCCAGATGAGTTTCCAAGCCGGATGGGCTATAATCTGCTACCATAGTAACCTTGACAACCTAAGAATGATTACAATATGAGTATTAACCCATAATGGAATTTCGAACGATACATCGTCTTGTTTATATTGACAAACATAGCAAAACGTAACCCAAAGGGGGATTTCACGCTAATCAAAACTAAAGCAATAATCAGGATTATAAGCCATAATGTACCAAAAAAGATTAAAGTATTACGTAATCCATAAATTTTGTGGTCTATTAATTTGCCGAAAAAGAATTTTGCAATACAAAAGCCTAAATAGAATGTATGAACCTTTTATAATATCCAGGATACATAAGTGTGTCCAGAGACAGTATCCAGTCAAGAGGTATATATCAATCAGAGTTACAAGATTATATACGCTCACATTCAGGCTCAAAAAGGGGGAAGAGGGGTAATGAAAACAGAGGTGAACACACAACAAAGAAGAGGGGGAAGGGGTAACTAGATGGGGGTAGAACATTCGAGCATCTTGTGGACGGACTCAGAACAACAGTTTTTTGGACACATCACCATCTTTTAACGGATGTACGTCATACTTTCCCAGCATGCCTTATGATAAATCATAGTTTGAGCTTACACACAGTTCGCTCGTTTAGTCAGTGGTTGATTTTCTCGTGGCATGTTGTGTTTGTGCGGCAAGTACACTTGGGAGGGGCCACTGTTGAATGGGGCAATAGTGAGCTCACTCGCGATTATTATTATTATTATTATTATTATAGACCAGTCTTGAATATTTGTCACTGTTTAGTAGCTTTTATGCCAATAAATGCTACACAAGTACCGTGTCTATGCAGTCCATTTTATGGATAATCAATTTATGAATACTCACCGCAACAGTCTCATTCATTGTGCCATCCCTTCATTACACCTTCCTGTAGGCATGTCTCTGAGTTTTGGGGATGTAGTTAATCCTGGTATGGCTGAGCATCACCTTGTTGAGGATCCAGCTACTTTGACAGGGGAACCAGTGCTGGGCACCCTAAGAGGGGAGCTAGTGCCGGGCACGCCAAGAGGCCAATCCATTTCGATGGAATCAATTATTGATGTTACAACTACAAATATTTTCACGCCATCGTCAAGCAGACAAAGGAAAGGCGTTTATAATAGCTCCTTTTCAGGCTCAGGTCTTGTATGTATGCAGAATAAGTTGAGACGCCGCTTGCTACAAGAGTTGGACTTGTGTAGAGATTAACTTACTCTTAGGAAAAAGAGGATTTTAAATTTCACCCGAAAGCTCTAAGATAACTTTAGACAACTTAATAAGCGGGTGAAATCGACACGTGGTAAAATGAAGGAGTTGTTAAAAATACAAAACTGTAATAATATGTTAGTTTGTTTTTTTGCATCACTATGCTTCTCCTACAAATGCTGTACTGGCATGTAGAGATGCATGCAATAGGCGTAGGAAGCTCAAGTCACGCCGTTGGACAAAGGCAAGGAAAATTGTTTGGAATTATACAGGAGTCCCAAGGCATACAACTTTTTGATCGAAATTATTGCTCTCCCGTGCAGAAGTACTCTCACGGTATTGTTGAGCTCAGTACCATTTGATGTAAGCATTAATCAACAGGTAATTACTCATTTCGGACAAGAAGTACAGAAAATGAACAATAGAGAGAAGCATTGTGCATTGTACTTTGATGAGTCGTATCTACAAAGTGGGGTGTACTACAACGAGCCTGTAGATCTAGTTGAAGGCTTCGAAGATTTTGACACACTTGGAAGGACATCTAGACAAACAGATCATGCACTTGTTTTCATGGTCCGTGGTCTTTACACTAAATGGAAACAGCCTGTGGCTACTATCTGTGCTAGGCTACAACGCCAACCCATGTGCTGAAATATCTCATTGTTCTGGTAATTCATGCACTCTCTTTGGTAGGGATGTACATAAAAGCAACCGTTTGTGACCAAGGACCCACCAATAGGGCATATTCATCCGAATTGGTCAAAGACTTTCCAACAGGTAGATCTACTGACACTTTTCCCTTTCAGGTTGATAGAGAATTAATATTAACTGTTTTTGATGTTCACCATCTCTTAAAAAGTATGAGGAATATTTTTATTAAGTATGATGTTGTAACTACTTATGGCACTGCAAAATGGGTACACCTGGAAATATTGGGTAAGATGAACAGCACACATCTATTTAATTTGATCAAAAAGTTGAAACCTGAACATTTGAATCCTGTAGTGTAGGCAAGGATAAGATGAGGGTGTATTATGCTGCACAGGTATTCAGCCATTCTTGTTGGGCTGGTATAAATTTACTGATTAATTCTCCTATACAAGAAATGCCAGAAAAAGCTGTTGTCCCAGCTGATTTTTTACTAATTATGAATAACCTATTTGACAGTTTGAATGGTACCACATCAAAAAGTCTGTTGACAAGTCCATTTCGATGTTGGCTCACTAAAAACGCAGGACATTCAGAATTCTGGGGAGGTTCCCTAAAGAAAATGTCTAATTTGAGTTTTGTAGACTGGACAGCAGACCAAGTATCCCAATCACCATGCTAAGCTGGCTGGGTGATCACTATTCATGCTGTGCAGCTTTAGTGGTCTGATCTGATCTTCAAAAGAAGGGCTTCAAGCACCTACAGCTGCGAAGTCTTAATCAAGATGGTATTGAGAACTTGTTCTCAATCATTCAACAGCATGGTGGGGAGAACAACAAACCCACAGCAGGTCAATTTAAAACAGCCCTGCAAACCTGTATCGTGAATGGATTTTGTTCCTCGCGTTCAAAAGGAAATAATTGTGAAGTTGATAGTGGAGAACTTCTGTCTAAATTAGATAATTTTCTTGGGGCATCTCCAGGTAAATCATAAACAGGTAAAGGTTTGAAAAATACTGTTCGTTGCACTAATATTTCCAGTATTTCAGGAGAATCGATAGTTAACCCAAATAAAATAGTTGACACCTCAATTAATATAACAAATGTGCCTACATTTGTTCAGGGACAATCTACTGCTTATGTCAATGGATTAATGGCAAAAAAACAACTGCTTAACGGTATCTGCAAAGACTGTGAGGTTTGTAGGCTGAACCTTACTTATAAGCCTGAGCAGGTAGTGTAGAGATACACTCAATTATTGAGGCACGAGATATTGGAAGCCCATTAAAACATCCTTCAGTAGAAATGGGTAATTGTGTGAGTACAGTTTCTGAGGTTGCAATGGAATTACTGCCTAATATTCTGCACCTAGAAGATTTAGGCTTAAAGCTATCCTTTGAAATAAGAAGAAAATCCCATTTTGAGTGGGTTCAGTGTGTTAATCATAAATATCAAATAATACAGTCATATCTGGTTTTATTTAATAGAATTAGTATTCACCAAGGTTGAAAACGACAGAATCGTTAACCCAAACTTTTGGCTCGGTCACAATGTGTCGGCCAAGAAGATTGGAATTTCCAAACGCATATAAATAATGATTTAAAAAAAATCATTCTAGATCAAATGGTACTGTTTCTTTTGTTATGCATTGATAAACATAGGTGTTAATGTTGCTTATTATTTACATATACGGTTTGATAATACTCAAGTCCCATATGTGTTTATTGAAATGTAGGGGCGATGCTTATTATTTACATGTACTGTATGTCTTGATAATACACGAAGTCACATGAAATGTAGTGTCAATGCTTATTGTTTACATGTACTGTATGTCTAGATAATACTCGAAGCTACGTAAAATGTGTTCATTGAAGTGTAGTGGTGATGAGTATTATTTACATGTACTGTATGTCTTGATAATAATCGAATTCCAGTTCGGGTGCCGAATACTTTATTTTTACTTTTCAACTCCTTTGTACCCAGATCGGTATGCTTACTGTCCAAATATCTGGCTCATTTAGTTTAGTTTGATAGTGACACATCGATCAAGATTCAAATATTCTTCATCCCCACCCCATAATCAAATGATATCTGCTTCTTTTCAATGCAATTTTCCAATCTTTTCAGGCAGATGCAATTACATGCCCTCACCCACCTCTGTGGCCGCCCGGTCTAACACGCTAATCTCATGTTGGACTAAACTGCTGAGGACGTGGAGATCAGGGTTCGATCCCGGTCAGGTGGACTAAAAGTGGTTTTTCCTAAATGCTTTCACACTCTTCATGCAAATGTGGGTGCACTTCCTATAAATTACACCTACCTCATCTATAACCCATTGGTGTAATAAGTGCATTTTCTATATCCCTAACAGGTAGTAAGACCATGGCTGTGTATAAGTTGCATACATTGCATAACCTGAACAGGTAGTAAGACAGCAGCTAGAAACTTTTATATTGATTCTATTTGTGAAATTAATGAGTAAATTAGTTCTTTGAGCACTTTTTGATATTGACTAGGTGTGCGCATATAATTTTTTAATATCTAATTGTGAGGTTACAAAGATCTTTAAAAAATAGAAACTCTGTGCAATAATGTAATTTAATTGACAGGGAAGGGGGCCTTTTTGGTTATGTTAGGCATTGATAGAAACAAATGTATATTTATAAAATAAATAACATTTTCTTCTATCAAGACTTAACCTAACTTTATTTCGGATTGGTTTCCTTCCTTATCAATTAAATTGCATTATTTTTAAATTAGTGCCAAATCCAATAGTTGTCCAATCTGAATCTGGGGTAAAATTATGAACTTCAGTGAAAATAAAAATATAATGTAAATTTTAGAAAATAATAATTGTAAATAAACGTTAACATATTTTCTTATCCATTCCTTATAACATAGGATTTGTGTTTCAAATTCAATATTTTCTAGAATCCTAGAATCTCCTTTAGTATTAGAGGGTCCTATTTCTAATTATATTAGTGTTTCCATACATATTTCTAAGCCATTAATCAATTATTATTTTATTTATAATAATATTAATATAAATTATTAAATATTTTTGTCAAGTACAAGCTTTTATATATTTTTTTAACAAAGATATGCCTGGTTAGACAATCTACATCTACACTAATATTATAAAGAAGAAAGATTTGAGTTTTTGTTTTTTTGTCTGTAATNGGGGGTAATATTTTCAGATCGTTTAGTTATGATCAGTCAAATAAATACCTCTTGCATACATCTACTAATAACGTTTTGTTAACAAACCCTTAAGGTCCACATAAAACCCATGTAATGTGGCCATAAGACAGTCCCAAGCCTGTTCAAACACACAGGGAATTTATTCTTATACCTGTAGCCTTGTAGGGCCAGTTACATGGACTTAGTACACCATGAGTGTGACCAAATGATAAATACAAGGCGACACCTACCTTAACGCTAATGGAATGGGCTAGTTCCGCATATGAAACTAGCCCATTCCATTCAGGTCTAGGTAGTTTTCCTTTATTTAGTAACTAGTACGCACTAGAAAATAGGCGGTAAAACTAGGCATTCGAAAGAGTATTTAATGTGGCGGGCCACCTTGAGTTCAAGCGAGTCCGCCACTAATTCAAAGGAAATGTCAAGATATTTTATCAACTTTATAAAAAAAAATTACACATTCACTAAAAAATATACACAACTTTTATTTACATTAATCAAAATAACATTGTTTTTCACACTGGGAATCTCTATACAGTTGAACATATTAATGTCGATTATCAAAGTCTTTATCTAATTTTTATGTTGTCTTTTCGCCACTATACTGCGCATTTTAGACAAAGTTGAACCATGGTTGTGCGCTTGTGTAGGAACTCGATTATGTTATAGGGAGAAGAAACTAAAACAATAATGTGTCTCAAACGGGTATGTACAATCCACTCTTCCAATTCGAAGCGAACTCGAATTGAATACATGAAAAATTCTCGAAGCCGAATCGAAGTTCAAATATTTTCTTTTAGTTGTTTTATGCTTGATAAAATATTATATTGTGCTTATATAAAACTTAATGCTCTAAAATCATTTGGATGTTATTTTGCACCATTGTTTGTAATATTTTATGTTATTATTATTATTAGCACCGCGTCTTACTACCCGTTCGGGTTATACGCACTTACGCTAATATGAAATGGTAGGGTGATTGGGAAATTAAATGAAGGACCTACAGTTTAACGTGGAATCCGAATCACGGTGGAGGCCTGGCATTCCCCACATTCACAAGATGTCTTGTCAGAGGTGAAGGAAGGGTTTGGTAATCAGATAAATCTGTGCCGGGACCTAGTATTGAACCCCGGCCGCCAGCATAGAAGTCTGACACCTTACCCCTAGACCGCCAGGTCACCATCTATTTTACGTTAATCTGACAAGTCAAGCTAATATCACAACATGCAATTCAATTACTACAGTTGTTCCCATATGAATATTAATCTATAATACAGAAACATCTCACAATTGCTATAATTGAAAATAAATGAAGTATTTTATTTATAGATATTTTTATTGGTAAGCGAAGTCAAAGCTGATGTTTGTTTCGGAGTTAAGTCAAAGCTTCGTACACTCCTAGTTTCTCACAACAATTTGAACTCAAGGTTTTTTTATATACATTCTTAGCACATAGGTATATTCATGTTTGGGCCCAAATTGAGCCCAAGCAGTGAGCAAAAATTATATATCAATTTTTGCGGTGTGGCAAGCCAACTAAAGCTAAGTTTATAGCTAAACACTAACTTTTCTGGTTTGTGTGTAATATTAGCGTGAACTGCTAATATGACAATGTACTACCCGCCCCTAAACAAGCTAATATTCATAGACGTCCCGCAATAGAAATACTAATAAGACCATCTAGCTTTTGAAATACTACCCCAAATAATCTTGTTCTATAAACATCCACCATTATTAAACATCACAATCCTAATATGTCAAATATAGGTGTTCTACTCACGCGTATATCTGCTGGAGTAGAGCAACTTACAAGTCCAGCCTGTTCACCGCGAATGCTAGAATGAAGAGAAGTCCAAAACAAGCTACAAATAATGACCAAGCAATGCCCTGACTGGCCCGTGCTGTACTCTTAAAAGACCAAACTCGTTTGATCATAGAGTTCACATTGAAAATTGAAAATACTGAGGGGGTAAAATCTCAAAAAATCCAATACTGTCACCATCTTAATTTAAAATATGTATTGAAATAAGAAAAAAATTATTCAAAATTCTAAGACTGACTTAAATTTTCATGAAAATTTTAAAGTATTTTATTTAACAAGGGTTTAAGTGTTGGGTTCAAATCTTGTGTTGAAGTTAATTTCAATATTGATGACAAATGCGTGCACGTAATCCGTGATATCTCGGGTGTTTGTTGCTTTTTATAAGATAAAGCCACTGGTCACACAATTATGTGCTGCCAAACATTGCACCCAATTCTTTGTTTTGCCAATTCAATATTTTTTGGAGTCGATATTTCATTAGTAAAGGGTAAAAACTGGGAACACCAACCTCACCTGCTATATTTCACCAAATGAATATTATAAACCCAAATGGTATATTCCTAAAACGTTTGTGATAAGATGTTGGTTCATCAAAAGGTCCACGGGCCGTACAGAATCATGAATAGGTCTGCAAGTTTGAAATAATTGCTCATGCTACGTAGCTATCGTCCATTATGGTACTTTAGTTATTATTCTTTGGATGGTGACGAAACAACTTGTAAATGTCTTGAAAATAGCGAAGAGTTGTTTCCAAAATTTTGCTGGTTCCAGTATTGGTTCGATTATCTTCGTTCCAAATTCCAGACAAACCAAAATAAATTTATTTGGAATCTTTTGTTTTCGTTTTTTAAAATATAATATTGGTAGTTACAAACATTCTGTGATCCTGCGGGCGAGGAGAGTTAAAAAGTGCAAAAATTGGTAGATTGAAAATCAAAAACTTCACTTAAGTCAACTTTATTCATTTATTTGTATGTTCCCTTTGTTGACACTGTTAAGGTAGCACACTTTCTTTTCATTATTACCCAATGGTATAGTTCAGGGGTCGGCAAACATTTTTGGGCCGAGATCGACTTATAAATTTATCAAAGGTCTCGCATTATTTCTCCACTATACGTTTTATTTTTTGGTTTATACCTTCATTCAATTAAATATTTGCTCAAATACTTGTGTCTCCACTATTTAAATTTAAAAAAACACATGAATGATTATGACCGATCAAGTTAGTTTGGGTCACACTCAAATATTATTAATTAAAAAGTACTTGATATATTTGCGAGCTTAGAAGACTCAAAGAACGACTTTTAATAATTATGTAGTTTTCTACTAGAAATTACTAAGAAATCGACCGGTCAATCGTCATCGACTATCTGCCGGCCCCAGGTTGACCTTATAAGATAGGGTCATAGCTTAATCCATTAAGTTAAGACTGCTAACCTTCGGTGTAAACGGAGTGTACTGTGCTGCTAATATATTTTATTTTGCACCACATCTCCTATCACTTAGAGTTATCCGCTTATATATTGATTACGCTCAAGTGTTGGGGTTGAAGAAAGTTTAACTTATAGAAAGTGCACCTCAATTTGTATGGATGGAAGGTTGAAAGTCGTTTAGTAAAAAAAAAATCAGTACAGCCGACTGAAATTCGAGTTCCAATCTCCCAGTCATCTGCAGTCCAGTCTATCGCGACTTCGTGAAAGTGACACGTTAGGGCTTAAACCATTCTACCACTGAGGTGGGTTATTAATAATAGTTTTTAAATTTACATAATTAGGAATTGAAACCGGTTCTTAAGTAAATAACCATTGTAACCAAGGTACCGAAGAACCAGAGTGATCAATACCAAGGGAGTCTTCCTTGTGCTGGTAACAGTGAGGTAGAACTTGTTCCTGATGATCTACCCCCAAGCTTCAACACTCAATACCTTGCTGGTGACGAAGATGTCCTCTCTCCTGACAACACCTTCCTCGATCTTGAATCTGATTGCCTCCTCCACCTCGACCTCATTACCATAAATGTAGATACAGTCCAAGTGCCGATATCCGGCGTCTATGGCGTCCTTGACTGCTTGCGTCACTTCTTCGGGCTTGGACTGCGGGGGACACAGAGGTCAGGGATGTTTTTATTTCTCATCTAGCAATCGATGACAATGTTTCGTGTCTATACATATATATATGACGTCTTACTGGTATGGGGTTATAGTAACTATCTGCTTGAAGTTTCAAACAAACACAAGAATATAGTTTTAATTTATATACAATTCGGTTAGGCTGGATCCAGGCTTATTTTACAGAGCCTTACCGAGTTATAGTGGTTTTTTTTGGGTGGTTTAAAACACCCCTGAAGCAGTGGCGTATACAGGATTCAAGTTTGGGGGGGGGGGGCCTCAATATCTGAAAGCCTATTTTTGAAAATATGTAAAGAAACTGTAATTCTCAATTCTCAGCAATAGTCATAGTTTTAGATTATTCATAATAATTATAAACCACTAACCAGTTATGTAGCTCGTAAGAGGAATACTAGGCATTTAGTTTGGTCATTACATTAGGTTGTATAACTGTATAAGGATAAAATAAAATATGGGGGCTAATACAATTTATAATAATAATTAATAATATTAATAATTCTTAACACATGGTAACAATTTACGATTTTTACAGCTATTCTTTAACTTTATAATTATAAATAGTTAAATAGTATTTAGCATAGTAGTAACTTTAAATAAAACTAATACAAATGAAAGAAATAGTGTTTAAATATTGGTTATATTATCAACACTGGCATTAAAAATCTTGGGAGACCATAGTGTCAAAAAAATAAACTAAATAAGGTGAATAAAAACTATTAGCACAAGCCACAAAGTCACAAACCCTTAAGTTAAAGAGAATCTTCTATTGCTTTGATTGTAGTGATTGATAATTTTTGAGATACTCACTTTTATGTTTCTATGTACAGTCATTAAAGCTAAAGACGTTAGCCGGTATTAACCTGTGCTGTTGCGCAGGAAATTCTTCAGTCTCTTCAAAGTCGAGAATGATCTTTCAACGGATGATGTGGTCAATGGTATTATTGCCAAAATTGTTAATAGAATTGTCAGATTGGGAAACAATTCTCGATCTAAAAATTTTAATGTGTCGACAGCATTCTTTAGCTTTGGAGAGTCTGTAGCCTCCCAGTGTGATGCCCAACGGCTCCATTCCGCTTCCAATATATCTCTGCTGGTGTGCTGCATATTATCCTTGTAAAACTCCAAAGCCGGTAACAAGTCGCTAAACTTTTTGTTAACAGCGTTTACTGGGATTAAACAGTCAGGGGTTCTTAATATATTCCTATGGTTTGAAAATCTCCCTTTCAATGAAGCTAATATCTCGTCCAAATAAGGATAGAACACAATCCATCGGTATTATTCTGCTGGGGTTTCGGCTTCAACATTGGCTCTGTACCTCCTAGTGCCTACTGTTCTTGGTCCTTTTATAGGAACTTCTAATTTATGAGATATGTCTCCAGATTTTGTAAACAGTTTTTTAAATTCTTCTTTTCCACTTTTCCTCACGTCGGCAAAAACCTTTTCTGTCATACTGATTTTATCCAAAGCTGAACTTATATCTACATATTATTTTTGTAATATTTCGATGTTATGTATGTTATGGATAGCATTTTTGACATAACAGTAAGAGTGATGATAAATTCAAATTTACATAAACATATGTGAAGAGAAGTAGCGTTGCCATCTGCCTCTGCTTCGTTGCTCATAATAGTTTCCAATGCTTCAATGATACACTCGAAACATTTATGGAATATTGAAACAGCATCATGTCTCTCCACCCATCTGGTTTCACAGTATTTGTGAAGGACAGTATTTCCCTTTCCTGCTGCCACTAAAATATCTTTCAAAGCTTTTTTAAACAAATTTGTTTAAGTAGAAAAAAGTTCGTAATTTACAGATTACAAATAAAACGAATTAATTAGAGTTGCTTAATAGAAGTGTTAACATTTAAAACTAAAGTTTGCGTATAACCCGAACGGGTAGTAAGACGCGGTGCTAATAATAATAATAATAATAATAATAATAATAATAATACATAAAGTTTTTTTTCTATTTTTACAATTCGTCAGCGTCACACTATAACAATTTTTTTAATTAATACAAATTGTACCGTACTTCTTGCCAACATCTACTCGAGTCCAACACTTTAGCTCAGTCGGTAGAGTCTCTGCCTTCGGAGTTAAAGATCCCGGGTTCGATTCTCGGCATGGCCGAAAAATTTATAATTGATGAAATGTGGTTTTCTCATTTCACAGTAAATAAATTAACGGCTGGGGGCTGGATGTTGTGCCTGTTCTAGATTTAAGTAGAGCAATTGATACATAGGCGTATGACCCGAGTGGGTATTAAGACGCGGTGCTAGTTAAAAAACAGCTACTCGCTGAGTTTCCATTTTAAGATTCGGGGAGGCCTGGCCCCCCCGGCCCACCCCCTGGATACGCCACTGCCCTGAAGGTATGAGGTATCAATAATGTGTTTTTGTATTCCTACTTAATACCTGAGCTAGTAGCTTTTTGAAGTTTCATAAACAGGGCTGCCCTTAACAGACGTGGGTGCGGCCCTGGGCAAACCTCGTTTGCGGGGCTCCCAGCTATTTGCCTCACACCCCCTTTCCCAAAAAATAAGTAAAACAATTCAATTTTGTCTAATGTTACTATAGTAGCTTGCACATACATACCCACCAATATGGTGTTGGATTTTCCCCAACCCTCCTTTCGATTTTCTTCCTTAACAAACTTGATCTGTATAAAGGTACAAAGAACAACTGTGGCAAATTTGAATTAAATCAGTTAATTCATTCAAATTCTATTGTGATACATATCCACTACAGACAGACAAATGCAAATCGGTGGAGTTAAAACGGAGAGCTCACTTCACTCGCTCAATAAATAAAGTCACATATGCTCCGACAATATTTGCTAGATTGCCTATACAAAGAGCCTACTATAGGTAGATGTGTCAATGCTTTACTTGTCTTGTGATTGTATTGACGTAAATTAAATATAGAATATGTCGTCATATTGAGCCTTGTGGTACTCCCTAACTTTTCACTTTGGTTTCACTTTTTTGTGTGCTAATTTGTACATAGAAAAGTCTGTTAGTTAAATAGTCTCAAAACCATCTTAAGTATGGTCCACCAATTCCAATCATTTTTAATGATCTCAATAATATATCAATGTCGAATGTGCCAAACATTTTTCAAAAATAAATTTAAAAGGGCCAAAACATGCTTATTGTTGTTTAGGGCTTTGTTAATCTTATTAGAAAAATGTTCTAGAAGATTTTTAGCATTTTTATGGGTTTGAAATCCATAATGCCTTGGGTTTATTATATTGAATTTATTTAAATAGTTTGTCAATTTGTTATACATGTATCTTTCTAATATATTCTCAAAAGTTGGTATTATCGCTATTGGTCTGTAATTACCGTAGTCTAAATGGCTCCCGCCTTTGTAAATGGGTCAAATACGAGCGCATTTCATTTATTATTATATATTATTATAATAATATATTGCCCACAGACATAGCTGTGCATTTATAATCATGTCAAAATAAAATAAACGAGGAAAGTAAAATTAAATAAAGGAGAGAGAAAATACCAAACGATGATAAACATTAAGACACCCAATCATTCCATACACACATTCACGTGTCATTATACTAGGCATAACTTATCTATTTATGATAGAGATAGCAAATAATTTAAAAATAAAACAATACTATACGAACATGCAGGCAAAATTTCCCACCCCAACTTGTTTATCCCTCTGTCATTCAAGCAAGCTACAGTAGCCCCGTGGCTTCTTTGGTGCTGACTGACAGCTCACAGCTGAATTCTGACATTCAACATTTAGGTATATACCTACATTTTGACCGTCAGAAGTGACAGCTGCTAAACACGTGTTTTTGCAGATCATATGGTTCAGCGTAGGGATACATAATTTAGTCTGGTAACTTTTCAAAGCTTTCAGCTGTCAGTCAGCACCAAATCAGGGAAAGAAAATTTGCAATCATCCTTTTTTCTTAAAAATGTCACAACAAATTCAGACTCATTTATCTTTTCTTCAATTTGTCCTATGTAGTATTTAACACTTTTTTTTTAAGAAAATCTCGCTAGGATGAAATCATTCAATCCTACATTTGATTTTCCTGATTCATCATTAATATTTGGCACAAATTCGAAATCTCTTTCATTGTTATCATAATTGGACAAATCCATAGCCGATTCACTAAGGTCGCATTCTAAAATGCTGTCAGATAACCTCCCATCTGGGTCACACTCAGAATCTTCACTTTCAAGTTTTCTAACTTTTGATTTTTTTAACTGCATAGTGTGACTTCTTAGGCCTATTTCTTTCCTCCAATTCAGTTTCTAATCTATTTTTTTCCGAGGTTGAAGTTAATATTCTTGATTTACCTTTTTTGTGTCTTTTGATACACAATTTTCTTGGCATGGCTTTTGGGTAAGCTCGCACAGATTCTGGTGTTCCAGCTTTTGGCATTTCCTTGTCTGGCATAAAGACACTGCTTCCTATTGTCGAAGACAAATCTTCAACACCCTTGATTGGGTCTTCAGATGACAAGGAAGAGGGGGCCGGTTGTGATGTAACTATTGAATTTGGTAGACCTTCAGGTGAGCGAGCAGGTTGGTCTGTTACGAAAGCACATTCAAAATCTTCTTTTGAAAAAATAGAACGATTTGGAGGCCACAATCCTGTTTTTTTGAACGATGAAACTATGTTTCAAAGGCTGAAAGCTGAGGTGGCCAGTTCAGCTATTCGATAGATGGTGATTGTTCTTTCAGTGTGCTAACATCCAACTATTAAATGCTGTCTTCAACACAAACTTGACCATCACCTTTATTTAACATTGTTATGATGATGCAATAAAAATTCTTTGAAACAAAAAAAATCTCTAAAAATATTTTAAAGATAAGTTTAACACTTGGGGTTATTTTTATTGAAATGTCATGTTTATTTTAATATTTTGACAAATTGTACATATTTTAAATTTTGAGGCATCGGTTATGATTGACTATTTTTCCTTTTTTATTTTCTTTATTTATTGCAATACAAGTATTATGTTAGTTGTGTGTTTTATTTTTCAAAATATTTACCAAATAGTAATATTGTTCCCACCACGTATTACTATCCATTTTGGTTATACTCTTATGTACAAGTTAGGCTAATGGACTAGGGATGAGGTATGTGTAACTTGGAGTCAGTGCACCTGCATTTCCGTAGAGAAAGAGTAGGAGACCATTTAGGGAAAACCATCCTCAGTACACCCGAACTGGTTCAAACACTGATATCCCCTACCGCGGCAGTCTAATCAAAAACGAGATTAGCGCGTTAGACCATGCGAACACTGAGGCAGGTAAAAAATTATTATTAATTATTGATTATTAATGTGGATATAGGTATCTATCCAGAGTGGCAGCTGCAGATCACAGTGGCATAGCTATCATTATGAATAAGGGGGGCTGAAATAATATATAAACAAACCAAACCCCATTGAGATATCTCCTTATATTTTAGCTCCAGTTAATGATTTGGATTTTATAAAATATTATATTAATCACTGATGTTTGTGCTTATGACATGATGCATGTTTAATTCCACTATTAATAGAAGATATATATTAATTATTATTCTCATTTCATTTTATTACTTGATTGAAACTCAATTATCAAAACATAAATTTAACATGCACTGTACACAAAACAATTTCTTCAAAGTCAAAACTAGAATTAACAAACACAAACATTTTTAGAAAGGCAAAACTCTTTTATGTCCAAACGGGAAAACCTCTCATAATTCCCTGTTCTTTATACAATTACTAGTATTTACTGGTTGAAAATTGTTTAACTTGTACTTTTAATATTGTGTTTTATGTATGATAAATATTTCTTAATATAGACCATAGTTTGTAAAAAAAAGTGTGATTTATATTTGATTAGCATACCTAGGGGCCTACCCAGCATTGCCCATTGTAACCACGCAATGGATTGTATGGTTACCCCTAGCAACTCTTTTATTTGCTCCAAACTTCAGACAGGAAAAAAATCACCTCTTCACTTAATTTATTTTGACCCAATTTTTAATTAATAAAAAAATCAAATCCAAATTTTAAAATTTAAACTTCAAGGCTCATGACAAACAGACACACACCTACACAAACTCTTCATTTTGTTTCTATAGATCAGGGGTAGCCAAACCATAATCAGCCACCGGTAGCTCGCGGTGACATTTTCGGTAGCTTGTCCAGAAAAATAATAATGCGTTGCACTTTCCAAAGAAACTTATTTTTGTAGAGTGTTACCTCAAGTTTAGGATACGTGGCCTCTTTTCTGTAAGAAAAATTATCAAGGTCTGGTTAATATTTCACTCCGATAGGTGGTGTTGCTCTGCTCTACCAACCTTTGTGAGTCATCATTCTCAACTGAAGGTAATAAAAAACCACTATACAAATAGGCTTAGATTTGAACATTTTGATAAATAATGAAATTTAATGGGAGTAAATTCACCACAATTTAAATAATTGTTTATGAAAACCAATAGGCCTACCATTCTTCTCACACTGTGCAAAAAAAAATCTTGGACTATAATTTTGTTTAAAAAATTTATATGTTTGTGTTTTGTAGTAATAAAAAGTGAGTTTTAGTACAAAATGTACTCACATTTTCACATTATTTTTCAAGGTAACAGTAGTACCCCTGAAGTAGGGTTAGAGGGGCATAAATCCTAAGGTAAAAAACTGGAAAAAATTTAATTTACTACAAAGTGTAGTCAGTCTCAATAGGGAAGGGAGAGAGAAAATGAATATTTTCTCTTCGCAAGAACAATTTTTTTTATCATTTTTATCAATTTGGGATAAGTTTTTAAAATCATAGTAACATATGAAACTTTGCTATTTGCTTTTATTAACTGTCTACTAGAAGGTTTAGGGAGACTTAAGTTTCATAGTCTACCCTGACGCTACAACCCTGCTTGACAAATGACTATATGAAGGTTGCTTTATTAACTTTGTAACAGCCGATTACTGTCCTTCCTACCTCCTACAAGACTCCAAGCCAGGGGTGTACTAAACCCTTGGGCCTATATCAGTGGTAGTCTCACAGCAGTCGCCTTCGTAAATATGAAACAAAACAGGAGGTAAAGGAGGGAACTTAATTCACAATTTAACCAGGGAATAATATGTCATGATCTATCTACAGGGTTTGATTGGGAGATATTCTGGTGGGTTGGTTTGTATTGAAATTCCGCAAGATTAAATTAAAATAAAACCCTATTTCTCACACTGCAACAATCAGTTCTTTAAGGTTCAGTCAAACTAGTGATGTGACACACAGTGTTGCTACATGATTCAATTTGTTCTTGTGTTTATCTTTTGGAAGTATCAGAACATGCATTTCGGCATCATCATTAGTCATTAAATTCTAAATGACTATTTTCATTAAATTTCTTTGACAAGTTCCGGTGAATAAGTCTGACGGTACCCAGAATACTATGAATAAATCATTTGGGAAGGATCAACAATGGCATAAAATGTAAGACTGTACCACTGGTTATTTATAAATAATTTCCTTAGCCAAATGTACATACATACGTTGTTCATAAATACACTTTTTCTAAGTTTGTCATCAACTAAAGTAGCATGTGGAATAATTTTTCCAAATTCAAATACCAAAATTAAACTCTACAAATAATTACCGGCTACTCAGAATAATTTAAGTTTTATATTAGTAAAAACTGATACTCTAAGTGAATTTATGGACATAATCATTGATCACGTGACTAAAATGGTTTCAGGATTATAGTGATTGATTGGTCTATAATCGAGTCCTGCTTTTTTAAAATTTGATTTACTAAGAATATAACTATATAAATGCTTCACTAAAATATAAATCACTGCATGTAATTGCATGTAATGTTGCTTAAAATGAAACATAATATCAATGATATATGTATTTTAAGGGCCTTTAAATATTCACTATGTTGGGCCATTTTGAACCTGCTAGTTTACCTTTACTCCCAATCAGCATTAAAAGGAGTAGTTCCAATTGAAATATGGTTGAACTAGTGAAGGCAATTTAAGTCAATAAAATTTGACATGATTCTTTCGAGACCAAATATTGCTTTGTAAAAATAAATAATCACCAGTTATTCAGAATTAGCATGTATTTAAGCAGAAGTATCTGTATCTACAGTACCGTATCAAAACACAAATAATGTTGATTGTATTTTCTGAAGACAGTTTTTTGGTATTTAATAAAGATTTTTATGCACAATATGTTGAATACAATTATAATTTGATAAAATTATCTATTCAAATTCTATTCATATTACATAATTTATTCAGATAAACATTTTTAATATCATCTTACCACTTCATCCTTAGGAAGAGGCAATAAGAGCATTAAAATATTTAAGTGTGTGTAAATATGTGTTAGTATTTTTACTTTTGTGTTTTATTTTTATACAATTCTATCCTTTTATTTATTACATCTTATATTATATTTTGCTTGATGCACTTTATTTCATACATAGGTTTAGTAATATCTATATTACTAGACTCTTTTATTTTACAAAACCTATGCTATCAGGGAAATGGTTATACTTGAATTATGGTATATTTATTATTTTATGGATGTAGTTTACATTTTATAATAAAATAATAATATTTTCTTTTTACTTATTACCAGAATTTATTAAGCCTGAATAATACATGAAAATAATTGTGTAAAAATACATTCAGTATTTCCTTTATATTTTTATTAGGTATTAAAAAAAAGGAACAGTTCACATTATGACTATTGTTCACATTAGGACCATATTAGTTGTATTAAGCCAGTCAATGTCCTCATATTTGTGTGAAAGTTGAAGTGATAGGTTCCCAAGGTGCCAGGCTCAAAACTCGATGTTAAATGGGAAATATTTGTGACTCGTCGAACTGTAAACATACAAGATGACAGTGGTTCAGTGTTTATACTTATACTAGTTGAACAATCAACTATATATTATTTTACATAAAAACCTCAATTAACATTATAATTACTACTACTACTACTACTACTACTACTACTACTACTACTGTGATTAAGGGTTTACGCGAAGAGATTTTTTTCTTCTAATCTAGTTAGAATTAAAATATAAAGTTTTAGTTGTGTTAGGAGGTTTATGAAAATAATGAACTTGTGGCACCCTCAGAAATAATGTCAATCCCCTTGATAATTTATAGTATGCTGCCGACAGTGGTTACTCAAACACAAGGGAATGACAATTTGACTAAAGAGTCAGGGTGAATCTCCAGCTAGGCACCTTCGAGAAACAACTACATTTTTAGGAAAGGATGGATACTTAACCCCCCACCCCCATTCTCTCCTTTGTTTCTATGTCACTCCAAAGCAATATCTATACTTTAAAGTATTTATGTGAATTTATGAATTGTAGGCATATACATTTATGTAATAGTTTTATGAATACAATATAAGCCCAAGCATTCATTTAAAAAATATTTTTTTTTATGAAAAAAAATCCTACAAATTAAGACCTTTAAGTAAAACTAATCTCACTAAATAGCACTATCTAATTTTTAGTTATACTAAAAGATAAATAGAAGATTTTTTTTTGCTATGAAATAATATTCTAAAACCAATCAAATTAATAAAGCTCAACATTTTAAGTGCTTTAGATATTAAAATTCAAGAAATTTTTTTTGTTGAGTTAGAACACCTACTAAAACTTGAGTTTAACTCGATTTTTGGAGCACTTGAGACTATCAAAATAAGTAAATTAATTAGCACAAAGATTACTAATAAGCTAAACAGTTTACCAAAATGTGGACTTATTTATTTCGCATCGAGCAAGTTATACTCATAATGAGCAAGTATTTTGTAGAAAATAAAAAGTTAGTATTAATTAATGTTAAAATTTATTCAAGTAACAGTATCAAAAGTATTTACATCAGATATTACTATCGGTATTTATTTTGGTAAAATATGTTATCAGCACATCTATATGATAATGGTGATGATTATGATGATTATGATTATTAATATTATTCATGGGTGGCTGGAGGTAAGGTCTGTACTTGGGGAAGGAGGGGTTAAAGCACCCCCTTACCCCTTTCAGAAGTATGATCCAATAATGTATGAGAATGTATTAATTTTAACATTAGTTATTATATTGGAATCTTATAAAATTAATTACAAATTATGTTTAAGAACACTTTATTTTGCTTCAAGAGTGATTCAATGTTAAAAAAATTCCTTGGCATATCCTGCAGGCAGTTGCATCTGGTGAATATTTTTTAGGGTAGGCTATCACGTAAAAATTATTGAAACTGTAAAAAAAATTAGTTTTAAAGCAAATATAATATGTTAACTTTTAGTAACTGAAGAGGTCCGAGCAGAAACATGATAATGCCCAGCTATAAAAAATAAATAATTTATTAGTTGATATTAGCTATCCTCAAAATGTCGACTGGCTAAACACCACTTGTAGTACCTACTACAAAAGTTAAGCTACCAGAAATCCCTGTTAGCACATTTTTTTCATAAAATTATTGTTATCTATTTTTTGCCCTGTAGCCTCAATTCAGAAGTATTCTGCTATTCACCTTACCAAAATGTCCAATCATTAGATCGATCGTTAATTTGTTGCTCTTATTTTAATTGTTTTACTAGGCCAACTAGATGAAGTCTAGTTTTTGGACAACCTGTATTTTTAATAGTTTTGTAAATTTTGCCCATATGTGCCAGTAGTTCTAAGCAATCATACTATTTGAAAAGAGTAGATGACCAACAATACAACTTTTGTACACATAAATGTTCAATCTTAATTATTACTATACATATGTGAGCTGAAATGCCTTAGCATGATTTTACTTTAGTACTAATATTTAGTTCATGTGCAGGTCAACCACATTTTGGATGATCTGTATATCTATACAGCCCTGGCTATATATCCAATCTTCTCAGTGGTACAATATGAAATATGCAAGAATGCTTATCGTATGGTTATTTCAACTGTGAATATCAAGGTAAATACCTACACAGCATATACAAAACATAGCAAAATATATCTAAACTAAATATATAGTCTACCGTATTATTGACTAATGTTTAATTTAAACACAATATGTATTTAAATTTTATTTTAAGGCAGTTTCTGTCACTTGCCATAAAGAAACAACCGTAGAATGTGTACACAACAGAATGTGAACACAAAGGTCAGCTCACCAGCAATTGCGGGCCCTGCTGCGATATTAGCTGAGAATGGCCGACAGTATATGAGAAGCAAATTTAGAGGACTGGACTACTACTACTACTACTACTACTACTACTACTACTACTACTACTACTACTACACATTTGCAGTGCCTTTTTGCTCACAGACTTTCTTATTCAGTCAGACTAGGAAGAAACAAAATTTGTTGCATGACTAGTTTTTTATACAATGAACACATTAGTTACCATAAAATAGAACAAACAAATGAATGAATTAATACGAATAACTTTTTGTTGTTAATAGTATTTTTATTGATGTATAGTATATTTTGGTCTGGGTAAGCAGTGTGTACCTTGTGTCTATGGAATACATGCCACTGCCTGCAGAGGGACTTCACCATGAGCCACCACATGCACCTTGAGGCCCCCCTCTTCCCTGATATGAATTTTAATATATATTTATTTTGTAAACAGCAGCTTTAAAGTTTAAAAATGCCCGAAGGCCAAGTTAAATGCTTATTTTTATTTTCTATTAATTTCAAATTTATGTTCTTTTGTGACCTACGCGTTGATGACTTGGTTTATCACTTCATTAATTCCAGTTTTTAAACTGTGACTTGATTCATATTTTATAATATACCAACTCACTACAGAGGTAAAATCTATTATGTTCGCTGTATTCTAGTCTGTGAGAAATGTAGTATTGACTCATAGGTTAGAAAACAACACACAAACAATACTTTGTATAGTTACATCTACAAAACATTTGTGTGTGCAATAATTTTCAAAATATTGGTTAATGGGTTATATCTTAATGATTCAATTTCAATTTCACTGAGTAATAGCTGATAGCCTCAAACTTTCTTCACATATTATTGGTGTGAGAAGTGTGTCAAATTTAGTTTGTCCTCCATCAAGTGCTGCACCTGGGGTGATAGGGGGGGAAGGACAAATGGAGCAATTGCCCCTCCTAATCAAAACCTAAAATACATCAAAGTGAACTATAAAATCGAGCACTGAAGATGTGTTGAGTGAATTTAATCTACAGTTTTAAGTTTAATAGGCAACTAGTTCCAACAATTTGTCCAGCTAAGAACACATCAAATAGCTTATAAATTCATTTACATTTAATTTTTTTTTTTGAAGGAATGGGTACCCCTCCAAATTTTTTTACTCTTTACTGGGGAGAGTTCTTGGACTCCTCTTTGGATTGGAGGGCAAACCTCTTAAGAAAACCTTTATTTTGCTAACCATCCCATCAAACCCTCTCCTCTGAAATTTAATTCTGACTACAACTTTGATTGTTTGTACCCCTTCTCCCCAAATTAAATTTCTGGGTGCACCCCCATCCCTTCTTCCCAAGAAATATTCCTACATGCGCCTATGTTTTTACGGTTAGTCTAAGACATGTGCAATGAATTTAAGGTCCCACTCACTGTCCCACAGTACAGACGCGGCCATTGCAGTCGAAGGAGTCGAGGTAGGCCAGGTCGTCCTTGCTCAACTCGAAGTCGAAAATATCCAGGTTCTCCTGGATGCGATGCTTGGTCACAGACTTGGGGATGGTCACCACCCCTCTCTGGACCTACAACCAGCCACCAACAAGTTAATGCGGTCACAGTTAGATGACTCACCAGCCCCTAGGGAGCGTCACTGTCAGGGAACTTTGAGAAATCAAAGTAACTATTAGTGAGCACAGGCTCTGTTCTATATAAGTAGTTATAGAAAAAATGAAATTGTATAGTATTTGCTTAACCCCCTTTGTATATAGTTCCATTTTTTTAGGAAGAGCCTTTATACAAACACATTTTATTGCTGCCAAAATCAATACTATTTTAATATTTTATTCCTTTTATTTTATAGATACTGATAATATATATCAAAAGTGACAGGTACATATATCACTATCTGATGTATGAATACCTGAAAGTAAATCCAGTACTGTAGCACTATCACTCCCTAACAACACACTAAACATTACAGTCATCAGGGAACTCGTTATTTATATTCATTTCCCTAGCAGATTAGACAAAGCTATTGACTAAATGGTTCAAAATTAATAATAATAATAATAAATACATTATAATATGCCTACTGTATTAATGCTTTACATTATTTACTATACACTAACAAAACTAACTAAACATCATTACAGGCAATCTTTACATGGATAATATATACAATGAGATTGTTGTAGAAAAGAAAGTTTAAAACATGTATAAACTATTCTTTTTCCTTTCCATATTGACCAAATTTTTTACAATACTACCTATATTATCTTATTGCCATTAAAATATATGAATATATGAAAGTAACTTTAGAAACTTTTGTAGCTAAACTGACCTGGTCACAGGCTGGAAACCGTTGAGGATAATGATGATATAACAACTTTCTTACCATGATTCCCCGAGTCTTTCCTTATAAGTTAAACCACTTTTCAATTTTGAAGTATAGATTTGTTTATTGAAGAAGGTACTGAATTGAGTGAAAGGAAGAAATAGGATAAAATATTTTTTAAATATTTTTAATCATCAGGCTCT
Organism: Timema shepardi; assembly: GCA_902151425.1. Classification (NCBI taxonomy): domain Eukaryota; kingdom Metazoa; phylum Arthropoda; class Insecta; order Phasmatodea; family Timematidae; genus Timema; species Timema shepardi. The sequence continues at coordinate 30,435 of CABFVX010001467.1, read as the reverse complement.
CTGCCCAGTAGCAACAGCACAAGAATACAGAGCCTATGAGACAGTGGGAAGTACCCCAAACTCACCGAGTACCTGAGCACCACCTGGGCCGGACTCTTGTTGTACTTCTTGGCGAGAGACTTTAGTTTGGGGTCGTCCAGCAGCAGAGGGTCCCCTGGCTTGAGGAACGGACTATCAGGAGATCCTAGGGGGCTGTAGCCTGTCACCACAATGTCCTTAGAGCGACAGAACTCTATCAGCTTCTTCTGGTTGAGGTATGGGTGACATTCCACCTGGAACAGAAGTTATTGTGTCACTTTCATCAGATTACTCCTGTTCCTGTAAAATTATAATAATTCATACCATGAGTGCGTCTCCCCTTCCAACTTTGGGGGAACACAAATTATGATTAATTTTACACACTAATCATTATATGGAAAAAGAAACATATAAAAGGGAACAAACTCTACATATAGGCCTAACATATATGGGGCGTAATTTATCTCTACCTATTCTACTTACATATATATCATCCCAGAATACTATAACCATACATTGCTTATGTTTTGGCTAATGTGATGGAGTCATCATTTCCCAATTCCTTACCTGCATACCATAACTTGTATACTGATGAGAGAGGCCATGTCATTGCTTAAAACAATCAAGAAATTATGATCTTCCCTGTTGACAAACAATCCCTCATGGTAATCCTAAACAAATCCACCTATATCACAGAAGAACAACGACAACTTGCTGATGAAAATATTTACAAGAAACTCAACCATGACTCTAGAAGTGAATACAACAGTCTTGTCAAGAATTTTCACAATTACATGGACCACATCAGGGTCTCTTTACCAAATTAGTATAGCTCCTCACACCCACTAATCCATCCATATCCTTTCTCTATCCCTGCCCAAAATTCACAAAAAGGAAAGATCTCCACTGGGCCACCCCATTGTCACTTGCTGTGAGGCCCCCCACCAAACATATTTCAGCACTGGTCAACTATCATCATCAACCCCTGTTCTAACAATTTCCTTCACACATTAAGGACACAAACTACTTTCTCAATCACCTACAAAACATTAAAAACAAAATCCCCACCTATGCGTTCTTGGTCACCATATATGTCAATTCCCTTTACACCATCATACCCCACACACAAGCATTTTATGCAATTGAACATTTTCTGGACAAACGACCACCCAATTCTAAGCCACCCACCGCCTTTCTAGTGGAATCTGCCCACCTTATACTTGAAAAGAACAATTTCCGCTTCGTGGACAGACACTACCTCCAAATCAGAGGGAGAGCAATGTTTACACGTATGGTCTCCTACTATGCTAACCTCTTCATAGTCAAACTATAGATCAACTTTTAATGGTCCGAACCCCCGGAACCGGTATATTGACAACATCTTCATGATTTAGACAGATTCTGAAATAATTTATTACAATTCCTGAACAGGTTAAATAACCACAGCACCCTCAGATTACCCTGGAACATTTCACAACACCATGCCACCATGTTCTTGGATCTGGAACTCAAAACCATTACAGGGAAAATATAAACACCACAGTCCACACCAAAGCCACGAATCATAAATAGGTCCTCAATTTTCAAAGCAACCATTCTATTAATCTAAAACGCCCTCTATCCCACAGCCTAGCTATCAGAGCCAAACATACATATACTGAAGAAGAAGATGAAGAAGAAGACTTTAAAAAGCAATGTTACAAACTTTTCAAGGCTTTCATAGCATGATTATACCCTAAACACATAGTCAACAGTCAAGAACCTATCACTAAACAGCCTTACAATGATATACTGCTCATCGCCCATTATTATGAATGACTAGACAAACTCAGATTTATCCTTTAGACAGGCTACATTATCCTAACCTGATCACCTCTCACAAAAAAATCTTCTCAGCAGTGCTCCAAGAATTACAATCAAAAGCACCTAATCTCTGTAACATTTTGGTTCACCTTAAATTACCTGACCCAGACACAAGCAACAACAAACAATATCAGCCCAAAGGTTCCTAACCATGCAACAAACCGAGATGCAGTACCTGCAAAATTCACCATTCTTCCACCTCATTCAACAGCAGGCTCACACAAATGGAATATCCCATGACCACTACGATTGGTCCACAGAAAATCTTATATAGTCACAATGCAACTACTGCATTGCTGAATACATTGGACTCATCACAGGAACACTCAGACAATGAATGAATGATCACCATTTTGATACCAACTACAACAACCCTGACAAACCATTATCAATTCATGACCAAAAGTATAATGCAGATTTTAACTCATGATATAGTACTAGAGTAATACGAGCCCCTTCCCAATAGTTGCACTGCTTCCCAGCTTCGTAGGCTGGAACTTGCCCACCAATATATAATCAAATCCAGGCACCCCCTTAGTCTCAACAGGCAACTATGGAATCCAAGTAAAATAAAATTAAGAAACAGGCAATATCAGTGTCTAAGTGACCATGATCTACCTCTAGACATACTGCCATAGTCCAGTAACTCCAGTTGGTGTTTTACTTTCTTCTGTTGAAGTGGATTGATGTATACCAAAAATTTCATAACTAAATATTTTGTTGTGTTTTTAATTGTGAACTTTGAGGCATACAGTTTTTTGGTAAGTATGTAGGCCTTGCCCTTATATCTTCCTTTCATTGTTTAATGTAAAATGGCCTTTTAGCGCCATTTTTCTCGTGTCTACCTATAAAATACTTTGATTAATTTTCAGAATAATTTGTTTCACATGAACATTAATTTTAATCAAAGATTTTTATCATGTCACAGATTCAAATAGGTCCAACCCTTTTCTCAATAATTTGTCCAATTTCTGAAAAAATTATACATAAAGGTGTTCTTAAAATATTATTATTAATTCTATTATAAATAATTACTAGAACCCATGGGAGTAATACCCAAGTACTTCATAATAAAATAACAATTTATATTAAATTGCATACAAATATTTTTTAAAGTATGTACAGCAGAACACGTTTATACCATTCTTATTTTGATTTAACTATGTGACAGCACATTATTTAAATGAACAATGACCTTACCAAAGATATGCTTTCTTTTATCCACTACATAATAACTTACGTAAACTTGTTTAAGCGCTAATGTTTACATAAGTGGAGCAAGGTCATTATGTTTAGTAAGAAAATACAATTAATGAGTAAGATAACTAAACTGTTTGGATAAATCATTCAATTCAATGATATATTGAAGGGGACATTCCCTAGATCACCAATATTGGGGTGGGGTTTCCCTCATCTGGAACACCCATATTCGATTAGTGACCTCTATGCGGTTGATTGATTATTAGCCCTAGTAGTATTTCTCAGTTATTAATAGGTGTGTTACCCGACTCGGTGGCGTAGTTGGCTAACGCGCTTGTCGTGTTGAGCTCGACTGCTGAGGACGGGAAGATCGAGGTTCGAATCTCGGTCGGGTGAACTGGGGGTGGTTTTTACTAAATGGTTTTCCAGTCTCGCTCCACGCAAATGCGGGTTCATTTCCTCTAATTCAACCTTCCCAATTCCTAACCCATTAGCATAATTAGTATTTAAAGCGTATAACCCGAACGGTAGTAAGACGCGGTGCTAAATATTATATATAATAGGTGTATTGTAACCTGGTTAGACGATTATACCTGGATTGTACTTGGCTACTAAATTGTGTTATATTACCTGGTTAGTGACTGGTTTGATAGTAGCAGTCTTGAGTAGACGAGTGATTTGTTCGCTGTTGAAGTTAGAAATACCAATGCTCCTGGTTAACCCTTGTTTGACGGCATCCTCCATTGCCTTCCACGTGTCCACGTAGTCCACCTCACTGAAGATGATATTCCCGGCAGCGTCCTTAGGCATGTTCTCTCCTTCCTCCTGAGAGACCAATGGGATCAGATGAGTGACCAGTATTACAAGTGGAGATATATAATAATCATGTTGGGGCAACTTGAACATCACCCTCCTTTATACCAGTTTGCTTACCTTGAAAGCCATAGGCCAATGCACCAGGTAGAGGTCCAGATACTCCAGCTGCAGATTCTCCAACGTCTTCTTCAGGACCGGGATGACGAGATCTGGACGATGGAATGAGTTCCAGAGCTATAACAGAAACACTAGCACACATCAAGGAACAGAGTTTTTCAGAAGGTGCCTGGGGACCATCACTATGCTTGAACAATGCTGACTCAATAAAGCATTGAAACCACACTTATTTTTTACTAAAGCAATGAATCACAGTATGAATAAAATGTCCGTCCAAAAGTGGGCAAATTTATCTAGCATAAAGATCCCAGATGAGCGATTGAAAGTGGAACAGGGAAGGCAACTATATCTACAAACTATAACAATTCTGATTGGGGTGCAAAGGTGTGACCTTACCATTGGAATATAATATAAAACTTTCAATAATTCAAGATTTTAAAATTAATAACCAAGATATAAGAATAGTAATGTTGAACAGTTGATATATATGACGACCTACAACAGCTACACCACCCCAGTCAATGGATATTATATTCTACTCATTTTTTTTAATGAGGTACATGATGCACCACTGAGTTTTATTAACTACCAAACATGTTTTGATAAAATTAAGTTTGATAAACAAATTAAGTTGATGCAGATTTTGACGTGCTATCATGAACCTTTATCAGCCTTTCCTACCCTATGTCACAGCTTTGTTTAACTTAACACTAACATTGTCTTAACATTTGGAATGGCAGTTTATACTGTACAAGCTATGAGGTATTTGTTTCCCTTTTTTTTTAAATGAAAATCTGGAAGGGGTTGGTTAAGTTAAGACTCCAAAAAGAGTACACCCGACTTGAGAAAGTTTTGGAAACACTACTATATCCAATCCACTGTTCTGCACCTTAGCTCAGTCAGTATCGTGTTTATCCAGTTTCGATTCTTGGCATGGCAGAAAAAATTATCATCGTTGATGAAACTGGGGCTGCCTTTTCCCCAGCAATGAATCGAAGACGAGGGTATTGGATGTTCTGTTTGTTATAGAGTTAAGTTAGTTTGTAAGTCGTATGCTTATATGAAAATCAGTTTTTTATACATTAGATATTAAATACATTTAATAAAAAGCTCATTTACTCTCCTGGTGAATTCTTTAGATGCAGCTATGTTTATTCTTGTGTTTTTTCTAGCACTATGATCTATAAAAGACTTAGCCCATCTTGAACTAAAGAGGCAGGAGAAAGAGACTTACCTTGCTGGTGATGAACAGGTCCTCCCTTTTCACAACCCCCTCCTCCAGCTTTACCTTTAGGGCCTCCCCCACCTCTTTCTCATTGCCGTAGGCGAAGGCACAGTCGAAATGACGATAACCGGCGTCTATGGCGTCCTTGACGGCTTGGGTCACCTCTCCAGGCTTTGACTGTGGGCCACCAGAGCACAAAGAAAAGAAATCACTAACTACCCTGGCTGAGGCCTTACTATTCCACCTTCACCCCTATTAGGGATGGCCCTGGCCCGGATGATATTAGCTACAGGGACAAGAGTTGTGTAAATACTAGCTCAATCTTATGGATGCCACCTACTAATGTGCTGAGTCGCAGTGCAGACGTAGAGATACCACACATTATCTAATAAGTGGTTTGTTATTTCCAGTGGCGGCTCGTGTATAGGCACTGCGGAACTGCAGCACCCCTAATTTACACTTGATATTATCGATATTATTTAATATAATGAGTCCTTTTTTCTTTAATTCTTTATTTATTTTTGTATTACAATATATATTCCTTAAGCTTAATGTCAGTACTTCAGTAGACATCCCCCAGTTTATGAAAAGGATACAAAAATCTTTGTATGGAACTGTGCGCTTTACAGTGCCAGCGACGTGGTGTTTGACTGTTGTGCGGGTGCGCACATAGGAGGGGGTGGGGAGGAAGGCGGGACTGACAGCTAGAGAAAACACTGTTTCTCTCGTAGTGCCGGCTTTGGCGTGATGGTGTAAGGAATTTTTTTTTACTCAGCGTGTGCTAAGCTTAGAAACCGTGTACCATATTCTTGAATGTGATAAAGTTTAGAATTAGATTATTACTATTCTTCCAGCTATTCTATTTGATTCATTTTTTTAGTTCTTTTATTTAACAGAAAACTTTAAGCATGGCCTTGCATTCCCAAGAAATAAGTTTTGTGACTAAGTTTTAACAGCTATCTCTCCATGAGAAAGTTACAGTTACGAAAAGAGATCGTTCAACACCTGATATTCTAATATCTCAGTCCAGGTAAAAGCAACAACAAGAAATATATTCGTAGCTTTAATTCTGGAAATTACCAACGGAAAAGTTGGCTTTGCGACTATGAAGTAAAAAATGCACCATTATAATTCCCGTGTTCGCCGTTTGGAGGTGATGTACCGTGGACAAAAGATGGTTTTAGAAATATAAACAAAATGAAAGAGAAAAATGAAAAGCATGAGAAGTCAAAAAAGAACTTTGATAATGTTGTTTCACTGTCACTTTTAGGAACCGTAAGTATTAAGGAAAAACTTAGTGAGGCATACAGACTTTCAATCAATGAGCATAATATAAAAGTTAAAAAGAACCGTGCAATTTTGTCCAAAATAATAGACTGCATTTACTTTTGGGGAAACTTTGAAACTCCGTTACGTGGACATGATGAAAAAGATGATTCAGTTAATTTGGGTATTTAGAAGATTAGTAAATTTTGCATCTAAATTAGATTCATGTTTGAAGAATCACTTAGAAACCAGTGCAGTCTTCAAAGGTATTTCTAAGACCATTCAAAATGAGATACTTGACTGCCTGCTACAAATATACCATTAGGAGATAAGGACGGGAATTAGAAAAGCTCCTTTGTAGCTGTCATGGCTGATGACACAACAGATGTAGCGGAACACACTCAAATGATCCTTGTATTTAATGGAGAAATATTTGAGCGTTTTGGGGGATTATTTATTCCAGAAAATCAAACTGCAGATGGCATATCAAAACGTTTTTAGAACAATTGGACATAATCCTTCAAGGAAATGGACCAAAACTGATAGCTCAGACATTTGATTGTGCAAATGTTATGAAAGACCAAAAAGCAGGAGTTCGAACAAAAATAAAAGCAGTTTATAGTAATGCACATCAACTTAATTTAATAATGAGAAATGCAGCCAGTATTACACGAAATTCAAATTTTTTTTCTCTCTAACATTCTGGCTATTCCAACATTCTTCTCAAGATAACCACAACGTGTGTCCATTATCAAGAAACATATGGACGTCAGCATTCCACGTTCCTCCTCTACAAGGTGGAATTTCAACATACGGACCATAAACAGAGTTCATGAAAATTTGCAGCCTTTAAACAACTGCCTTACTGAAATTCAGTCAACATCAAATGCAGATCAAACCATTGCAGAAGCAACAGGAATTTTAAAATACTTAAATGATGATAATTTCAAGTTTTGGTTAAAGCTTTTTCATCAGATTATGCCCCATGTTGAAATAATTTACAACCAAATGAAATCTCGAGAAATTAGTGTGTTTAGAGTGAATGAATATATATAACAAATTTCAAAATTGCTATTTTAGAATTGAGAAACTCAAAGTATTGTGAGAATCCTTCAAAGGCACGCATGGCAGAAGCTAAGGAAGTGTGTGACTATATATGTGTTGATATAATGGACAGATATTCTTCCACTAAACACTTAGCTGCCAAATTGTTCAACAAGAATTTATTCGCTTGATTTAAGAATGAACATCCCACAAAAGAGATAGTACTGATCACTGAAGCTTATCCCATGATTGACAAAGAAAAGCTTGAAACTGAACTAAAAGTATTTTATTGTAGGAATGATATTCATGAATATTGCAAATTAATTGAGCTGCTGAAATTTATCTTGGAAAATAATTTAAATGGTGTTTTTAGTGAAATTACGAAACTGATAAAAATTCTCTTAACAATTCCCATGACTACATCAGAGGCAGAGCGCTGCTTTTCAACATTGAAAAGAATAAAAACTTTTTAAGAAGCACTATGAATTCGGAAAGACAAAATGCGCTTGCAGTACTTTCAATGGAGAAAAATTTCCTCAGTTGTCATCCAGAGATCAAGGAGAAAAGTATTGAACTTTATGCGCAAATTAAAACAAGAAGAACGGATTTCATTTTCAAATGAATAGATCAAGCTTGAACTGTAACAATTTAAGTTAAAGTAAATAAAAAAAATTTTTTTTTTGCTAGGATTTTATCAAGTTCCTGAATACATTTTCTTTTTATACGTGTTTTTTTCCCTTTACACAATTTTAAAACAAAGGCTAAACATTTTTTGGAGCAGCACCCCCACAAAGTTTAGCTACGAATCACCACTGGTTATTTTAAATTATGGTTTTATACCTGCCCGTAGGCCATATCTCTATCAAGTATCACAGTTGGTTACGCTAGCAATGGTTCACCAACAGGATAGGCGGCTTGAAGGATTTTTAAGGCCGTTCCCAGAATTGTCCCCCTTGCCTTGGTAATAACAAATACAAGGCTGCGAGTTTGACACGCCTGTAAAGAATCGCCAAACTTTCGTCAGACAGAACGAAGGGTGGAAACTTCAACAGGTATTTATATTATGACAGTTTTAAACTTCGAGTTGTATGATGGATCTTTCTTTTTATGTTACCTTGAACAAGTAAAGATGGGTTTTACAATTATCTTCGTCCCTCCCTCTATATCTATATCTGTATATACATCTAGATTCCACCATGGCTGTCCCTCTGTCTGCCTGTACCTAGGGCTACATCCGAAGCATTTAAAGTAGGTATTTTGTTCAAACTTTATTTATTGGTGTTGTATGGTCATACCTCAACTAAAAGTAGTGATTTTGATTCCGTCATTAAAATTAATTGTCTATTTACTGACAGATTTTTTGTAATATATATATATTTTAGAAACGTGTTTCTTAAAAAAATGTGTATAATTCACAATCCTCCAGTGAGCTAGCGCTCTTCGGATCATATGTGTATATAAATGATGTAACCTTTAGATAAAAAGTTTAAAACACACTCATTTAACATCAGGTTACTGATAACCTATTTTTCATAATTTTGTTTTAAACTATAGTATACAATTATAAGATATTGCACCACTTATTTTCTATCAACGAACGGACGTTCCGAGCCATTGTAGGCTGAGCTTTACTTACAGTTTAAATACCTTATAGCAAAGAGGTTAAACCAATTTATCAATAAAAAACAATCTATTTAAGTAAGACTTTAATTAATACGTTTCATTATAAACGGTTTATTTTTTCAAATGAATTATGCGATGACTTCAATGTCCTAGTCACTATTAGCTTATGCGTTATGCATGAATATAAACTAAGCCTGTCATGAACCATGACTTGATTCGAGATAATCGATTGTTTTAAGTCCCGTATTGTTAATCGCTAACAACCACCCACCCCCACTACTAAAACATTTAGGAGTACGCCACTGGTATTTACTTACCTTCCATGTTCCCAGCCCGAATATGGGGATCTCCTTCCCGTTGTTCAGTTTAACCGAAGTGACATTTTTGGGCGCCATGATGTACCACTATAACCTTCTTATGACCAGTCCGCGGACTACTGAGATCGATAACACCGGCTGACGTTCCTTCCCCTATCATTTCAAATAATTTAAACTTCCCCACTCCTTCCCCTTAATATTGCATAACAAACTAACAACACTTGAGAAAAGGAGCTGACGTAGCAGCTCGCACACTGAGCTGATAAACAGCTTAAACTTTCTCACGTCCAAAAAAGTGATAATAAGCTTTGCTTTAACCATGTAAACATCAACCGACTCAGTTCTACCCTTTGCAGACGTAGAGCCCTGGGCAAACTTCATTGGCAGGGCTCTCAGTTTTTTTCTTCAAACCTTTACCCCAATAAGTTTATTAAAAAAAACTCATATTTTTAAAGGTTATATTACAATGGTTTGCACCTATTTACCAATTCGCAGCCGTGTAAGGTATCAGGGAAGTGCCCTCAAAGGTAAATGTAATAATAAATGCTAGGAGCAGTGGTTTTACACATGTAGGTTTGATATCACCCCAACCCTTCGTTCGATTATCTTCTTCGACAAAAGTGATCTGTATAGAGGTATAAACAACAACTTTGCCACGTTTGGATTAAATCGGTTAATGGTTTTAAAAATGATCATGAAACATATCTACAGACATACAAATACAGATCTGTAGAGTTAAAATGAATATCTTACTTTATTCTTCAATAAACAAAGCCACATTTTTATTTGTTTTTACACCTTGAAAATATTTGCTACAGTAGCCCCATGGCTTCTTTGGTGCTGACTGACAGCTCACAGCTGACAGCTGATGACTTTGAAAAGTTACTAGACCAAATTATGTATCCCTACGCCAAACCATATGATCTGCAAAAACATGTGTTTAGCAGCTGTAACTTCTGACAGTCAAAATGTAGGTATATACCTAAATGTTGACTGTCAGAAGTCAGCTATGATCTGTCAGTCAGCACCAAAGAAGCCATGGGGCTATTGTAGATTGCCTGTTACAGGGAGCCAATTATACGAGCGCGCAAGCAAACATTTCCCACCGTAAAACTCTCCGATAAATTCCAATAATTCGTCGGTAACCTTTAGTCGGATTGTCTAAGGCAGTAACATTCCAATAGTAAAAAATATACTCAATTTTGTTTTATATATTAATGCGCCAAGCCATGTGATTTTCAACTATTATTTTAGAGATTAATACCCTACATTTATTTGATATTTCCCTGGAGTGATATAGCACCGGTGGACACGTGATCTAAGGCGTCAGGCTTGCAAAAGGCAGTGAATTCTGGTGATAGAGAGGTTGAGGTTCAAATCCAACCCGGGAGCACTGGTAGGTGGGGATGCTTTACCTTGGTCTATTCACGACGTGTGAGTACACTTCCTCAAAAATGACCCTTCTCAATTATACATAATAAATTAAAACCCATTTTGCGTTCGTTACAAATGACCACACACGATTCACCAAAGTTGGGCTAATTTCTTGTAGATCTTTTCTATTTTTGATCGAGATGGGGATAATTTATTTCAGTGACCCCAGAGGTTGGACTCTCGTAGAACCAAACTTTAGAGCTAGAGCGGTCAGGGATACTTGATTACACTCAGGGAACTCTAGTTCAAGTTCATGGGGGCTACAGACTACAATTAGTTTTACCGTGGCTCTTAACACCTGTTGGGTTGATAGCGCCAGGGACTACAATTTAAGTAAACTATGCATCACCCGTAGTTCATGGCTGAATTAGCCCCTAGTCCTCACAGCTCTCGACCAAGGCCAACACTAGTCCCATTGTTCAGTCAAGAGGCTTATGATGACGATAGCCCGTCGTTGGACACTGTTGTGGAGGACTGATAAGGCTTAGTAGATGATAAACAAGTTTCTAATTAACTGTAGCGAGCAAACCTCAAGTGGTGATTACATGTTTACGGAGATCATGCAGAGGATGAGATAATATGTCATCTGGGGAAATTGATAGAGGTTTCAGCTGAGAGAAATTTTCAACCTATACCAAACAGAAATTTAGGACAATAGTTGAGTCACAGGTTCGCTGAAAATATAGAACCGCAGGGCCGTATTGGGGGAAGGAGGGATTAGGGGGTTCAGACCCTTTACCCCTGAAAGTATTATTAATACAGTGTAATTTATATTTTTTGTAATCCTCAAAGTTTACGCTAGCATCTTATTGCTGCCTTATGAACTCCATAGTACATACAATCACAATTATGTTTTTGAGAAAGCTAAACTACTTCAAAGAGGGTTTGATTACATATATATTATGCGATACAGTAAATATATTTTTTACGAATGGGATGGAGACTGAGATTTATGCGGGATTTCATAGTTAATAAATTTACCAACAGGTTTCGCAAGTTCCTGGTTGTTATGCCGAAACATATTCTTTTGAAAAGTTAATAGATTCTTTCAATCGCTTTAGATCAGGAGATCCATCCATGATCAATTCATAGAACTATGTTTTTTACTGAGATACAAGATTGATTCAACAATTCGTAAAGAAAAAAAAAGTTGCCTTATCACAATTCAACTAAGAATTTGGTGTATATTTTCGAGGAAAAAACCCCACCAATGATTGAGATTTGAGCCCATTAAAGTAATAATATGGTATACTCTCATACTATGCCTAATTTAATCAAGTTCTGATAGTCAATTAGTAAACTGTTATTTTAGTATAAATAATGTTTAATTGGTAATTAATCCTACATTCAATTATTGTTAACACATTATAAAATAAGCTTTGGTACAACAAATGGACAACACATTTATGATTCATAGGTCTATTAAGCTCAAATCCGCCTCGGTGGCGTAGTTGGCTAACGCGCTTGTCGTGTTGAGCCCGACTGCTGAGGACGGGGAGTTCGAGGTTCGAATCTCGGTCGGGTGAACTGGGGGTGGTTATTCCTAAATGGTTTTCCACTCTCCTTCCACACAAATGCGGGTTCACTTCCTCTAATTCAACCTTCCCAATTACTAATCCATTTAGAGTAATTAGTACTTAAAGCGTATAACCCGAACGGGTAGTAAGACGCGGTGCTAAAATATATAAAAATATTTTAAGTTCAACTTTAATTAATTGTAATATTAGTTAATGTTTCAGGAGAGTGTTGGCCAACCAACTAAACAACCTTTAACTTTAACCACATGCCTATTTATGAAATAAATTATGTATCACACAACAAAGAATAATATACTAATTTGTGGTATTGCAGACTTTGACTTCAAAATGTTATTAATAATAAAATAAAATCCTACAGCCAATTAAATATTAGTATATGTCTGTTTTTTTTCCTTTCGGTTCGATCTCTTTGAAATAGCCAAAGAAAAAATTGATTCGTGAATCAGATCAAGACGTTTAAATCGATCTAAAAATCGATTAATCGAGGATAGGGAATCGATTTTAGTAAACATGGATTTAAGATCATTAGTTTGGCAATGCCGTACATCCGTCCAAAACCACTTTGGAATAGTAAGCATTAGTGATGTTCGATTCATGTGCTTTGAATCGATTCTCTGGATTGATCTATATCAAGAGGCGTAGTATCGATTCAAGCAAAAAACCTACTGCATTGAATAGATCTTCCAAATATCGATCTAACGATTCATGTAAATAAAGTAAAATTGGCGCACCTAGAAATTTACCCCGAGGTGAGGAGTGTGGCGGGGGGTGAGGTCAAAATGTTTCATTAGGAGTAGGGCCCCAGCAAAAATGTATCGAGGGGAGGAGTGGGGGAGGCGTCAACAATGTATCGAGGGGAGGAGGGAGGCGTCAAAATGTACCGAGGGTGGCGGTGGCGTCAAAATGTATCGGGTGGAGGGGCGTGGAGGCGTCAAAATGTATCGAGGGGAGGTGTAGGGGCATCAAAATGTATTGTAGGGGGGGGGTGAGAGGGGAGGCAGCAAAAATGTATGACTTATTAAATGCCTCTTGATGAGATTTAAATTATTTTTGTAGTACCCACAAAGGGCAATGATTTAAATAATGTGTGTGGCCTTACATACAATGTACACTTTATTTCTGTTTTACAATTTGTAAATTTAGATGCACTTGTGTGTAGTGGTAGGCTTACTATAATGATTTTTCACATTGAGGAGTATTTTAGATGTTTTACCCGAAGATAAGAATCACTGCTGGTGGAAAACCACATTTATATGAGGGAAAGGAGGCAGTTAGTAAAATTGTGTGTTTTTTTTAAAGGGCTTTTCCCTCCAAATCAAAAGGGAGATTGGGGATTCAGGATCTTCCAGAAGATTCATAAAATAATCAGGCTATATATTGGAGACAAACTAGAACCTTAACCACTAGACCCAGCGAAGGAAGCAATTATTTTATTTCCTCAGTCACAACGAATTAATCTTTCAGAAACTGTGAAATCAGTATACCTTATTTGTTTGAATTAATTGATCGAGAACTAGAGATTGTACTAAAACTAAACAGAATTGTTGGCATCCATCTTGAGGAATCCTCACAACTTTTTGTGGGAGGGTGTGACTACCTAGGTGGTCCTCTCATTCCAGTTTGACCTTTGACCCATTCGTAGAGAGAGTGTGTATTGTGATGATTAAGCAATTTTTTTCGCTCTCTGATTGGTTGTTGGTTTCCCCCCTCACATTCTCATGACCCACTTTCCAGACATGTTGGTACTTGTATTTTCTTGTTTCAATGGTTGTTTATTTGAGATTAAAGGTTTTTTATTCATTGGTTAGGATTGGGATGGGACGTTTGAGTTTTTTTTATTGGCATGCGGTCCACAACGTTGGGCGGCATCGCTAGTGAGCATCCTCTTTGTCCGGGAGCAGAGCATAGAGTGTGACGTGTGAGCAACTGACCGGGTGCAGAGTGCGTAAGGAGCGAGGCATCGCTAGCATCTTCTCTGGCCGGTAGCTTGAATATGAGTGTGGGCCACCAAGCAGTTGGCAGTAGCGAGACCCCCTTTCACTTCCCCTCACTATCCCTCCTTATAGGTATGTGTCGAGCCCCCATCCTTCCCCTATGTGGTAATGGGTTATTTTCCGGTTATGGGCTATTTGACGAGTCGACAAGACATATCGGGACAAGAATAGATCGTGACCTTGAATGATGTAAAAATGGGTTTTCCCTGATGACTGGCGCCAATTTGGCGGCTTGACAAGACGATTCGAGACAGGAATAGATTGTGACCTTGAAACTCTGAGCTAGGTCATTGACCCTATTCATGTTTGGTGACAGTTTGACGGTTCGACAAGTCGAGACTCGTATATACTTGTAAGGGGGTGGGACAGAAAGGATACTTGTAAGGGGGTGGGACAGAAAGGTTTTGCGCGAATAAAAAACGATATTACAAGACATATTTTATTGAACATTAAAGGTTTTACAGAGATCATATATACTATTTTTTATGCACTTTTACAGGAATGTCGCATATATTCATTGATACGTTTTTCTACAGTGTCTCTTAGATGCGTTAGTAAAATTGTTTTTAGTTAACAATCCAGCATGTTATAGTCCAAACTGACATCTTAACGTGTATAGTAGGTAGTACTGATAAGATCCAGGTTTTTGATGTACGTTTCCACCGTAGGCTGTTCAAGATCGATGATATCCACTGATTTTATTAGCGTGTCGCATACATCTACAACGAGTGTGTCGATTATATCGTTACAATAGCGTGTGACGGGTGTCAACTACATGTCCCGTTGGTCAGTGGCAACGTCGATGAGGTCCCACACATCACAAAGAGGCGCCCAGCTAGGTGATAGATAGGCGACCCGCCTGAGTCCGGCGTCTTCTTTCTAACTGATGACAACCATATGGTCACCGCACATGCGTCTCCGAGAGATTTTATGATTAGTCAGACTAATCTTCTGAGGAGGTTGTGTGTTGCTAAAAAAAACTTTGATATGACTGACCTGTAGTTGCCCAGTTCTTGCCCATATTTACGATTAGACACCACACAGTTCCCTCCACATTTTTCTAGTTGGACATAGGGCGTAAAGTTGTTCTTGACACTCAAGCCCAAGATGACTCGCTTGGCATCGACTTCATCCAGCGGGAACAAAGTGTTGAAATCACTGGTGATAGCGAGTGGCTTCACCGGCTTTGCTTTGTGAGAGCAAACGTCTTGACCTTCCATAATGTTTGTTAGTTTCTAAGACTGTCGCGGTTATGGTCGGCACGCCACCGGAACGCCCCTTTTATAGGCCCACTCTGATTGGATACAACCTCTTGAGGCGCGGCAGGACCCCACAGTCTTGAAAAATGTGTTGTAATATCTCACCACTTTAGCGTCATTGCCTGTATGATTAGTGTGCGAGAATAGTCTTAGGAAAGTTTTCATCGGAATGTTCTGGGCGCGGTAGAGAAGTTATATGTGACAGTAATGGCCGCAAACGTCTGAGGCGATGCTTTGAAGTTGTAGCGTGCTATGGGACGTCCGGAAAGTGTTCTTGCGTATGAATGCCAGATGTGACTTTATACGTGGCGGAAAACCATAAGTGTCAAAATATTCTTCCACGCCGTTCTTGTCAATAAAGATGGCGAACCAATGCGTCCCAGGCTTGGTGTGTGGATAAGTGTTGATGACTAGAGCGGCAGGTTGAACTATTCTTGCGGGTAGTTGATCGGCAGGGAAAACACCCGACCGTACAGAACGGAACCACGGATTTGTTTTCAACGCACGTATTATGGTGTGCGTATCCATCTTCAATCATCCAATCTCGAAGTCCCCAAACGACGGAGGCCAAACAGAAATTCCATACAGAAATATGTACCATGTACATGGTACGGCCCAATTTAAGTGTTATCAGAGACGAACAACCTCTGTCATACAGATCTACGATGGATGTGGACGTGTTTTTGACTAGAAACCTTTTCTTTTCTGCTCCCTTGACGTAGACGGTTTTGGCATGCGTTGTGGCACGGGAGTAGAGGGATTCGAGCAGACTGTAATCTACATCACCACTATACCAGGGAATACCATGTAGTTTGTTGACGATATAATCAGCCTGCTTTTTAGCGTCAGCTGAAAGTTCATCGATAACGTATGGGGGTTTTAACACCCAATGTTGAAGTAATGTGCCGCACACAGATAAAACACTGAGTTCGTTGATGATAAACTATTTTCTGTGGTCTATGAAGCTCTGGAAATCCACAATGACGTCCATGATTTAAATGACGTGTGTAAGCGTCGGGAAGGCGTTTATATTAACTCCCATAATAGGTCACGACGTTTCTGTCCTTGTCAATGGGGATGATATTGGTAAACTCCCCGTACACGATACAGTTGACGGTTTCGGTGAGAGCTCTGGTGAAGCTCACCTCGATGCTCAGAGAGCCATACCTCGTCAAATTCCAATGCGATCTCATGTGTGCGGACAGATTACGTGTGAGTTCGAAAGCCATGAATTGATATCCTTTTGGGAAGGCTTCCCGTGTGATGTCACTACCTTCGTTCATGAAATTGATACCCTTTCCAGAAAACTGTGTGTGGTAGATCATGACATAGTTGCCGTTTGAAAAATCGGGCTGTAGCGGTCTCGACGGCACTTGTTCCCCGTCCACGTACAGAGAGAAATGGTTCATGCCGTAGGTTTGGAAGTTAAACGGGTTTTTGGTGGCGTGTCCGTTGAACGCCGCGTTTGATACAAATCCCACAATGCATCGTTGGAGTAACTGTCCAGTGAATACGTTATCCAGTGATTTCCCTTACATGCCCGTAGGAATAGTGAGTGTATTTACTTCCACGCGGGTGATGGGATACTTGGTGGGACTGACGTTTAATGCTTTGGCATGTTCCGACAGTATAGAAGGTGCTACTTTGACACGTCGCACTAGAAGGCCGGCTTCAACGTTGTGAACCTTAAAGTGAGGGAGTTCAGGGACGGCCATAAGACTGAGCCCGTCTCTGGAACGGACCAACTTGACTTTGAGTTTGGTGCCGCTCAAAAGGTATTTCTCTTGGTTGAACACGTCACCATTAAGATACCCCAAAATATCCACCGTCTTAATTTTTGTGGTGAGACTGTGACGGACCTCAAACCCCTTATTGCTGGCGTTAACTTCATCAAAGGTTCCGGGGCTGTCTGTGAACCACAGACCACAAGTAAAATGTGTTCTTTGGGCGTCACGTTGGAATTCAGCAACGTCTCAATGTATGATCTATAAGCATACGTGTTGCGAGGTGGTGAGACTAGTTTATGGTTTAAAAACACATCCACCTGTGTTAATAGCACTGTAAGCGTCCTGGGAGGACGTCCACATACCGATACGTGTTATTTGTGGCAAACTAACGCCACATGCGCCCTTTCAGCGTTCTTTTGAATCATTCCACAATGCTTTTCTTCACGTCCAGATTATAGGGGTGTAGTAATGCATGCCTTCTTGCTTGAGAAATTTCCAGACTAGACGTGCCGTGAACTCTGTCCCCTTGTCCGTCTGTAAACTTAGAGGTTTACGGCCGCTTTGTTTGAAAATGTCCCGAAAGGCGTCTTTCATGACGCTCCCCGTCTTGGATGGAAGCGCTCTCGCCCAGGCCATCTTACTAAACACGTCGATGAAGTTGAGCAATTACACTGCACCGTCGTTGTATTTTCCAAGACTTCGAATATCGTTGAGATCGGCTTGCCAGAGATCGTCAATGTTTGATACCACGTACTTGTTGCGTGGAAACTTTATTATCGCCAGTTTGTGTATGGTATAAGCATCATGCACACTAAGCCATTCTCGTACTTTGTCGGGATCTTTCTTAGACGTCTTTATGAGCGACGCCGCCCCTGAAAACTCTGCAGGATGAGAAGATATTTCCCGAAAAATACCCTCGCGAATTTCACCACGCAATTACCCTACCATCTTACACTCGAAGGCCAGTGGGAAGTCACTCTGGCCGAATTCCAATATACGTGTTCTTTCACTACCATACCCGAGGGCCAAAATATTGTATGGTACAACTGGGTGGACGCTAACGGCGTGGAACAAATATTCAAGGATCATATCCCTCCTGAAAACTAAAGTACTATCCATGAATTGATCAAAGCTCTAAACGAGGTAGAGGCGTTTAAAGGGGATTCCGGAGTCGTTTTCAAGTACACAAACCTCAACAAAAAAGTGGACGTTGTCTCTTCTTCACCGAATATACAGCTGTTGAATCTATCAAGTCAACTAAGTCTACAGCTCGGTTTCTATCCTCTGACTAATCTGATCAAAGTCCCAAAATCACCGTACGCCACCAACATTCTAGTAGGCTTGCCCTCTCAAATGTACATCTACAAGGATATCGTCGATCCTCAGCCCATGGGTGACATTGTGGCACAGCTTTTACGTATCGTTGGTATCAACAACATAAAATATCTCTACGGCATACATAAGACAGTTAGCTATTATCCGTTGCACTACATGCCCGTACTTAGAATGGAAATTGAAAGCCTAGAAATCAATATAAGAACAGACACTGGTGAACATATACCATTCGAGTTTGGAAAAGTGTGCGTGAAACTTCATTTTCGACGCTGCTCAACATGAACTGTTCCTACCAAAGATACTACGTCAACCAGGCTGTAACAGGTATATCTTCGATCTACCACGGTGTTCCCTATCAACGTGAGCATGGGACAGAAAGTTTTTCAGTGGCCCTTTCAAAAGCGTCGTACCGTTTCTGAGAAGCGGTGCTAAAGCCATTGGAAAACAGGCGCTTCATAGGGGTATCGACGTGCTCTCCGACATCGCCAATCAGCGTCGTTCTTTCAAACAGGCGTATAGAGCACCGTGTTGGTGAGGCTGGTACCATTCTGAAATGCAAGGCGGAGCAGAAAATTGACACAATGATGACCAGCACAGGTTATAAAGGGCGTCGTAAGAAGCACCGACGTCAGTCTTCTGTCGTTGCCTGACGTAAAAATGTCAAGAAAGAAGGGGTAGATATTTTTATTTGAGATGTCGTTTCTACACCCCCAGTCCTGTGAGTCTGCCAGCAGTGAACTCGATCTCTTTTCCGTCCCACCCACACAAACCAGTCTTGAAAGTGGGCAATGGTTCCAGTACAAACCTGTCTCTTCCCTCACCGATGATTAACCCATCGAATTGTCCGTTATCAAACAAGGCGAGTTTTATATCGATCTTTCACAGAATATGCTCTATCTAAGGGCGGCCATCATGAAAACGGACAGTGGCGTTTCACAGAGGTGGATCAAATTGCTCCCGTCAACAAATGGTTGCATTCGATATTCACACAGGTGGATGTGTTTTTAAACCATAAACTAGTCTCACCGCCCAGCAGCACGTATGCTTATAGATCGTACATTGAGACGTTGATCAATTACAACAGTGACGCCAAAAGAACACATTTTACTTGTGGTCGGTGGTTCGCAGACAGCCTCGGAACCTTTGAGGAAGCTAACGCCAGCAACAAGGGATTTGAAGCCCGTCACAGTCTCACCGCAAAAAGTAAGACGGTGGATATTTTGGGGGATCTTAACGGTGACGTGATCAACCAAGAGAAATACCTTTTGAGCGGCACCGAACTCAGAGTCAAGTTGGTCCATTCCAGAGACGGGTTTAGTCTTATGACCGTCCCTGAACTCCCTCCCTTTAAGGTTCACAACGTTGAAGCTGGCCTTCTAGTGCGACGTGTCAAAGTAGCAACTTCTATACTGTTGGAACATGAAAAAGAATTAAACGTCAGTCCCGCCAAGTATCCCATCACCCGTGTGGAAGTAAAAACACACACTATTCCTACAGGCGTGCAAGAGAAATCACTGGACAACGTATTCACTGGACAGTTACTCCAACAATGCATCGTGGGATTTGTATCAAACGCAGCGTTCAAAGAAGACGCCACCAAGAACCCGTTCAACTTCCAAACCTACGGCATGAACCATTTCTCTCTGTACGTGGACGGGGAACAAGAGTCGTCGAAACCGCTACAGCCCGATTTTTCAAACGGCAACTGTCATGTCCTGCCACAAACTGTTTTCTGAAACAGGTATCCATTTCATGAACGAAGGTAGCGACATCACACGGGAAGCCTTCCCAAAGAGATATCAATTCATGGCTTTCGAACTCACACGTAATCTGTCCGCACACATGATATCGCATTGGAATTTGACGAGGCATGGCTCTCTGAGCATCGAGGTGAGCTTCACCAGAGCTCTCACCGAAACCATCAACTGTATCTTGTACGGGGAGTTTGCCAATATCATCCCCATTGACAAGGACCGAAACATCGTGACCGATTATGGGAGTTAATATAAACGCCTTCCCGACGCTTACACACGTCATTTAAATCATGGACGTCATTGTGGATTTCCAGAGTTTCATAGACCACATAAAATAGTTTATCATCAACGAACTCAGTGTTTTATCTGTATGCGGCACATTACTTCAACATTGGGTGTTAAAACCCCCATACGCTATCGAGGAACTTTTAGCTGACGCTAAAAAGCAGGCTGACTATATCGTCAACAAACTACACGGTATTCCCTGGGATAGCGGTGATGTAGATTACAGCCTGCTCGAATCCCTCTACTCCCGTGCCACAACGCATGCCGAAACTGTCTACGTCAAGGGGGCAGAAAAGAAAAAGTTTCTAGTTAAATACACGTCCACACCCATCGTACGACAGAGGTTGTTCGTCTCTGATAACACATAAATTGGGCCGCACCATGTAAATGGGACATAGAAAAACCCGTGCTTCCGTTCTTTATAGTCGGGTGTTTTCCCTGCTCATCAACTACCAGCTTGACCTGATGCTCTAGTCATCAACACTGATCCACACACCAAGCCTGGGACGCATTGGATCGCCATCTTTATTGACAAGAACGGCGTGGAAGAATATGTTGACACTTATGTTTTTCCGCCACGTATTAAGTCACATCTGGCATTCATACGCAAGAACACTTTCCGGACGTCCCATAGCACGCTACAACTTCAAAGCATCGCCTCAGACGTTTGCGGCCATTACTGTCACATATAACTTCTCTACCGCGCCCAGAACATTCCGATGAAAACTTTCCTAAGACTATTCTCGCACACTAATCATACAGGCAATGACGCTAAAGTGGTGAGATATTACAACACATTTTTCAAGACTGTAGGGTCCTGCCGCACCTCAAGAGGTTGTATCCAATCAGAGTGGGCCTATAAAAGGGGCGTCCCAGCGGAGTGCCGACCATAACCGCGACAGTCGTCGAAACTAACAAACATCATGGAAGGTCAAGACGTTTGCGCCCACAAAGCAAAGCCGGTGAAGCCACTAGCCATCACCAGTGATTTCAACACTTTGTTCCCGCTGGACGAAGTCGATGCCAAGCGAGTCATCTTGGGCTTGAGTGTCAAGAACAACTTTACGTCCTATGTCCAACTAGAAAAATGTGGAGGGAACTTTGTGGTGTCTAACCGTAAATATTGGCAAGAACTGGGCAGCTACAGGTCGGTCATATCAAAGTTTATTTTAGTAACACTCAACCTCCTCAGATGATTAGTTTGACTAATCATTAAAACTCTCTGAGATGCATTTGTGGTGACCGTATGGTTGTCATCAGTGAGAAACAAGACGCCGGACTCAGGCGGGTCACCTATCTAGCACCTATCTGGGTGTGTCTTTGTGATGTGTGGGACCTCATTGACGTTGCCACCGACCAACGGGACATGTGGTCGACACTCTTCACATTCTATTGCAATGATTTGATCGGCACACTCGTTGTGGATGTATGCAACACGCTAACAGAATCAGCAGATGCCATCGATCTCGAACAGTCTACGGTAGAAACGCACATCAAAATCTGGATCTTATCAGTGCTACCTACTATACACGTCTTGTTGTTGGTTTGGACTATTACATACAGAATTGTGAACTAAATACAATTTTACTAACGCATCTAAGAGACACTGTAGAAAAACGTATCAATGAATATATGCGACATTCCTGTAAAAGTGTATAATAAATATTATATATGATCTCTGTAAAACCTTTAATGTTT
The DNA here is from genome assembly GCA_902151425.1 of Timema shepardi. NCBI lineage: Eukaryota > Metazoa > Arthropoda > Insecta > Phasmatodea > Timematidae > Timema > Timema shepardi. The sequence goes on along the minus strand of CABFVX010001467.1, from coordinate 7,922 downwards.
AATAAATATATGTCTTGTAATATCGTTTTTTATTCGCGCCAAAACCTTTCTGCCCCACCCCCTTACAAGTATATACGAGTCTCGACTTGTCTAACCATCAAACTTTCACCAAATATGAACAAGGTCAATGACCTAGCTCAGAGTTTCCAGGTCACGATCTATTCCTGTCTCGAATCGTCTTGTCAAGCCGCTAAACTGGCGTCAGTCGTCAGGGAAAACCCATTGTGGCATCTTTCAAGGTCATGATCTATTCTTTTCCCGACTTGTCTTGTTGACTTGCCAAACTGGCACCACGTACGAGTCACCGGGAAATAAAACCATTACCACATAATGGGTTGCGACACCGGGAAAACCCACTACCACATATGGCGGCGGGGGAGGTGGTCTAGACACATACCTGTAATGAGGGGTATTGAGGGGAAGTGAAAGGGAGTCTCGCGACTGCCAGCTGCTCGGTGGCCCCCACTCATCTCCAAGTGACCGGCCAGAGAAGATGCTAGCGATGCCTCGCTCCTTACGCACTCTGCACCAGGTCAGTTGTTCACCCGTCACACTCTATGCTCTTCTCCCGGACAAAGAGGATGCTCACTAGCGATGCCGCCCAGCGTTGTGGACCGCATGCTAATAAAAAAAACTCCAACGTCCTATCCCAATCCTAATCAATGAATAAAAACACCTTTAATCTCAATTAAACAACCATCAAAACAAGAAAATACAAGTACCAATATGTTTGGAACAAGAACCAACATGTCTGGAAAGGGGGTCAGGAGGAGAGGAGGGGGAAAGCCAACAGCCAATCAGAGAGCGAAAACAACATTGCGTAAACATCACTATACACACACTATCCACGTCGGGGTTAAAGTTCAACGGTCAAACTGTAATGAGAGGACCACCTACGTAGTGGTGTGTCTCAAAACTTGGGAATCATTAGCTTGGTGGAAGTGTAGATTGTAGGTGTAAGCATTCTATAACTACTAAAACTCCATGGGGAAAATGAGGTTTTTACGAAATACTTTCAAACTATTGACTTTTCGGCCAACACGTCACTATAAATATATTACAGAATAAAAATGTGATGTGATCATTTACAGAATCTAGACGTGAAAAGAGCAGATCAATGTATTATTTTCTTCCCTTTACTAACTTAAGACAAATAATAACTAATAACTAATTAGGAACCCAAGATTACAATACTTGGTTTAGAAATTTTCCTATTACTAATAGTCAACAAAACATTTCCTAAGGCCAAAAAAATTAAATTTACCTGAATTGATTCGAAGTTTTGATTTATATCGATCTTTCGATTCGATTTTTTATTAATCGCTAGAAAAATATTCTATACGTGAATCAGATCGAGACCTTTGAATCGATCCAAAAAATCGATTAATCGAGGGCAAAGAATCGATTTTCGATAAGATCGATCCAAGATCGAACATCCCTTGTTAGCATAGCTAGGCATTCACTTCAAATTATTATTTAATATCAATTTTAGATCTTAAACATGAGACAATGCTAACGTTTATTTGATTAATTTGATAACATTTTATAAAGTTCTTTAAAACAACCTAAGTTAAGTAATTAGTTTATCACAATGGTGAACTTTTTTAAATGTTGTGAACTTATTTACATTTTGTTTCTATCTTTATAGTAAAAACTACTTGCCACACTATAAAGCACAATATTCATGCTTGAAATAATCAATTATAAATTAAATTGTTAACAAAATTTTTCCTGACAATTTCTGCATTTATTTTAATGAGGTTTAAGCTTTATTGACAGTTTAGTCCTTAGACCACTAGACCAACCCTGCTATTTTACGTGATCTACATCAAATTACCTGTCAAGTCTAATCACGTATCATTTCAAAGTAAGTCGGGATAAGAAAGGTAGAGTTAAGATGAAGTGTACCTGTATTTGGGTGAAGAAATAGTAGTTTTTCAGTATATTCTACTTGGCTTCATATCCAGAACCCATAAAATGCAAACAACACGAGACCGATGCCTTTTTACGACTGCGCACTGGTTACGGTAAAATAAAATAAAATAAATTAATGATTTCCTAAACACTCCTTGGAAAATTTGGGAATCAAAAGCCAACAAAACGTCTACGCTTCTCGAAGCCTTGCTTTAAGCCTATGTTTTCTTATTTTTTATTCACAATGTCTTTGTTTAATTTTTTGGTTAATTAAAAGGAGTAAGTAGCCTGTTCCTATCTCTGGACTCGGAAAATAGAAATTTTAATTTACTACTGGTACATCTATTGGTGGCTGAATCTCTTTTGAGTAAGGGGTGTGCAGAGGGTAAAGGAGGGAGAACTCGTAAAAAAAATTGGCTATTGGGGGCTTAGACCAACAAGCTGAAGAGGAGTCCAAATTTTTGAAAATTGGATGCCCTTAAAAGCTATTTGGAGTGATCTTTATTTGGGAATGTTTTGAAAATAAATATCCTTTAAAAGTTATTTTGAATTTTTCTCTCCCAGAATTTATTTAAAATTTGGCTGCCCATAGAAAATATTTTAAGTGGTTTTCCTTTGGGAAAATTTAGAAATTAGATGCCTCTTAAATCTATTTAAAGTGATTCTCACCCAGATTTTATTTAAAATTTGGATGCTTATAGAAGCTATTTGTAATGTTTCTAAAAGCCAGTCTGATTTTCATAGGAAGCCCATTATTTGAAAACTGCAAGCTCATGTTGCCACATTAATGGAAATAAAAATATATTACAATATTATATTTATATTCTTAGTCCATTTAATCATTAATGTAAAGAGAAGTTATACAGTAATGTATAAGGAAGTGGTTTTGGAAGATTTAGATTATTTTTAGATGAACCTTGTAGTTAATAAATCAAATAAATTATGTTTCGAGAATGAAATTTTTTAATCACAATCAATGTTGGTAATCAAAAGTGGTCTTCTTTTAAAATCTTCTAGAAACGCCCTGAAAAATATTTGAAAATCGGATGGTTAGAGAAGTTAATAAGGTTTGACGCAGATCCATCAAGATTTAAATTCAAGAATCTCAGAGGGGAGTGAAATATATCTAAAGGGGGGTAAATTTACTTTTAATGGGGAGGGGATTCTCTCTAGAGGGTACCCCAATCCCTTCACTATATCTCCTAGCACTGTATATCCATGACGAGCTATTGATTCTAATAGCCTATTTGCACTACCATAGTTTTGTACCAATATGTATCAATAAAAAATGGTTTGTTTCACCACTTGTTCTGAGTAATTAGCATATAAAAATAGAATCTTAATTTTGATGAATCACTTTATTTTACATTTCATTTGAACTTTTCAATCAAAAACAACGTCACAGGCCGGTAGAAGGACAGACTAAATATCTAATTAATATAGTCTGGTTTTCAGGTGACTGAAGTTGGAACGTAACTAAGTGTGATGAGGGTGTTTTTTTTCCTGAACGGTTTATAAATCTCCCTTACGCAAATGCGGATGCGTACTCTTAATTCTACCATCCTAATCGTGTAATTAAATGCTCAGAGCCTGGAAGTGGAGTAAGAACGCGTAGAAAAAATTATATCACAAGCTCAACCACAATATTATAAAAGAGTCTATCTACACCACACTAAGTTGAATACACACAACATTTTGAAGTTCAAACTACAGCCGTTCATTTGGTATTTATTTAATTATAGATGAAAAACCATACGCTTAGGCCAAAGGTCCAGGGTTCGATTACCATTAACAGGTGTCATTTTCCTTCTATAAGTGAACTATTGCAATGTGAACTAACAGAATTGCGTATAAACGTCCTCATGTACACTCAGTTTATCCATACATTTGCCAACTCAGTACCTACGGAAATAAAGCTAGTAATATAAGTAGTATTCATGTCCATGTCCTGTTAATTTAGAGGCTAGATATGAATGTTACAGACTATACATCTAGAGATAGGTATGCTTTTGTATAACGCTTCACAGCTTTGGATTCTACATGTTCTTTCGTATGCATAAAGACAAATAAGCTGCGGATAATAACTAGATCATTAGTGGTGTTAAGTATAAATAAGCATCCTATCCACAACATTTTTACAACAAATAATTCACTTGCGATTATTTAAATATTTTTACTAATGTATAGTACCTGAATACTTGATTATTATTGAAAATAATATTTTTTGAATTACAATTTCATCTTCAACTTAGCTAAAGATGACACATAAATAATATATATGATTGTTTTGCTAATTAAAGAATATTAAAGCTGGCTCAGCGTGTAACAATTTACGTCCAGTAACAACAAATCCGTAGCCAACCAATAATTTCAGGGGGTGGCGGAGAATGGGGGGTTGGTGGGCACATCCCCCAATTGTCGGAGTCTAAAAAAATTTCTCAATGATAAACGGTTCTAGAAGTTCTCTGAAGTATTTTTTATGGCAACATAGCCCCCTAACTTCAGAAAGCTGGAAAAAATCTATATATTTAAACCACTCTAGAAGCTATCTGAAGTGTTTTTTTATGGCTACATAAAATCAAAACCACCGAGGGTTAGAAAAAATTATAAATATTAAACACCTATAGAAACTCTCTGATGTGTTTTTATAGCAACATAACACCATAGCTGTCGGAGGCTAAAAAGAATTATAAATATTAAACACCTCTAGAAACTCTCTGAAGTGCTTTTTATGGTAACACAGCCCCCTAATTTGTAATTGTTCCTTAATTTTGATATTGTTTGAACCATAAATAAAGCTATATGTACTTTGTCCATTAAATTTGGGGGAGGGTTTGAACCCCCCAAAACCCGCTCTGACTACGGCCTTGCGTAACAACACGATAGGAGTAGTGTTTTAGAAAATACAAAAACATTTTTCACTTAGATCCATATGTTAACGAATCGGTAACATTATTAATTGTCCTGTATAAAGGTGTGGCAAGACACTGCGTTTGGGGGGCGAACACAAATGTTTTCATAGCAGGCCTAAATTGAGTCAAATCTTGATTCTATACTTTATTTACCAAACAATTCCTGTTTGTAAATTTCTGGGATTCAATTTTATTTGTTGTGTTTGACATGAATTAGTAGTATCAATTTTTAAACAAATCAACGGATTGATCATTACGTGGGCACAGGCTCAAAAATGTCTTTTGATGAAAAGGTGGTTTGAATCGGTTGTATTGAATGTGTTTTCCTCAATAGTTTCCTTTTGTTTTACTTAAATTCGGGCACGTTTCCTTTAAATTATACCTTCATCATATCTACACCCCTATAGGGTGTGTGTGTGTGTGTGTGTGCGTGTGTGTGTGTGTGTGTGTGTGCGCTGTGCTGATAGAAAGAGAAGATAAAAATCCTTTGTAAAATCTGCACATGTCCATAAAATACTTAAATGGCTGTTGCACTACTAAAATAGCTGGCTCTTATCTTACATGGTAGGCCAAGGTTCAATAGCAAACGGGTGTAAACTTTTAACACAGTGGTTTCATATCTTCTTTTAATTCAAATATGTATGCAGTCAGTTGAAATCTTCATGTTTTAGTTTATTTCTAGAATAAGCTATTAACATGCGTTATAATAAAAACTCTTTCAATGATAGCTTGTGAAAGCTAAAGTCAAAAAAACAACTAAAAACAAATTAATCCCAAGTATTAAAATACGTTAACGATTTTTTTTAAACTGAAAATAAGGTAATTTATATTTACACTAAAAATTGTTTTTCATGAAAATATTAGCCGTGTATATGAAAATAACTTTACAACCATCTAAATGAATATTAATTACTTAAATTTTTATAGCATAATACTTGGCTAAATGTTTAAATTTCCTCTTCTATTTTTGTCATACTAAGAAAAACGAAGGAACCTTTAACAATATGGCGAGGACTTTTTTGATTACTAAATATATATAAGATCAACTTAAAATAAACGACACAAATAACTTAAATTTTAGGTATGGGACAAATAGGAGTTGTGTAAATAACACGATATTACAGAGTTTTGGGATGAATAGGCGTTGTGTAGATGATACCATGCGATCGTTTACCATCTAGTTGCATACCCCTGAACCAAGTAATCCCATATCTTCCCGCTAACACATTTGAAATATTATAACGTTGAAACAAAATTTTGCAAAACAATGTATAAACAGATTGTTTTAAAAGAACAATATTTTTTTATTTAAATGAGTTGTTTGTGTTATTTTCCCCTAATTTAAAATATAGTGTAAAACTTTATATTTAAACTCTTATTGAGGGCTAACCACATTTTTTAAAATAATTTTCTTTATTTAGGTAATTTAAAAAAAACAGGGGAAAAAAAGTAAAAAACCTCAAATGATTTGGGTTTATGGTTAGATAAACAATTTGGTTCTAAAATTAGCCTTTGTATTTTTTTAAGGGTGATTCGTTATCTAAATATAAAGACAATCTTTGCCATCTTTTGATGGAATACTTTCCTCTTGAGTATGTAGTGGCTTTGACGAACAGAATCTCGTTGAGGGGCGCAGAAATTCACATTCTAGTAGAACTATAGTGACACTATATTGAACAATAACTTGACATAATGCTTTGCAATGTAAACTATAAACGGACAATTTATTATCAAACATGTTTTTATTTTAAGCTACCTAATTTTCAAATTTTTAGTATTTCATTCATGATGTATCTTTTCAAGTTATATTAAGTATCGTGACGTGACCCAACTCAACACATCCATATTCGTCCTTTCCATTTAACTGGTTATTATTAGGGGTGGGAACCTTAAATACATCAAATCCTTAGGGATTTTCGAGGATTCTAGAAAATGTCGGATTCGAGGCTCAAATCCTTTAAAAAAATATTCAATTTTTCTGATGAAATTTGTTTTAGAGCCCTCATACTGCTTATTGGTGGCTCAGAAACAAGGTAATTATAGGACAAATTCCACAACCAGTTTTCAGAACAGTAATTTAACACTTACTTTTATGTAAGACTATTATAATGAATGTATTATAAGAAATAATGTTAACATTTAATCACTATTTATATGTGATATTATTCTATTATATTTATATTTTCTCTTATGTTCATAATTACTTTCCAAGATTTGGATTCGGGAATCGAAGGTAAATTGGGTATTCGGATTCAAGATTCGGATTCGTAAGATAGTGGATTCGGTTCAACTCTAGTTTGCTTGTGTTTAACTACAAAGACTTGGTTTTGAAATTTGATTGGGGTCTCTAAAGCAGAAGTTAGTCGGGCAGAAGTGACCAACCTGAAACTAGTTGAAGTAAAATAAAGCAAAGCGGATTGAGCTGAAATCTTGTAATTGGTTTAAAGCTTGTCACGTGACCCCGTTTCTCTTCTGCATGTAGGAATCCACAGTAACAATAATATCTGGCCGGGTTCATTTTCAATTTTTTAAGGGCTATCTACGGGGCGAGGGAGTAGGATGTTGAGGTGAAATGTACAACCATACGACTGGAGAAAGAAAGAAATAACACCTCTAGGTGGGATGGAAGGGGACGCGAGAAACGACCAGTATTTTTGCACTTTTTATGGCAATTTTTTTTTTTGCAAAATAAATAAAATATTTTTCCAGTACAAACATATAGTTTAGTTTTATTCACATGTTGATATCAACAGTTCCTGAATATCTGTCATGAGCATAGCGGCATTAGAAGATACACTTTTTAAATGAAGATATAAAGTTGTCATTAAACTCCAGAGGGTCCCTGACAGATATTCAATACATTTTGAGGTCACCATGCAAAGAAAATTAAATTCTACGTTTGTACTAGAGCAATTTTATTTATTTTGGCAACAAAAAAAAGAAAGTTTTACGGTACCATTAACAAAACTGCAAAATACTGGCTTTTGTTTTCGCTTCACCCTCCATCCCACCTTAAGGCCATACGTCCAGAAATATTTTTTTTCGTCATTCAAAAGAGTTTTATTCTATGATATGTTACACACCAAAACTTTATTT
>CABFVX010001466.1:82592-163937 GCA_902151425.1 Timema shepardi | reverse complement strand
ATTTGTGGTACAAATATCATCTTGTGGGACCGAAAGACGTAAACTAGAGTAAGAACTAACATACTCAACAGCAGACCCAAAATTAACTGTGGGAAGATCCATTAGTTTCAATTTCAGATCTTGAGTACGCAATCCGTGAACAAATTGAGTACAAAGGGCATCATCGAACCAATCATTTGAAAATTTACAATAACGCGTAAGTTTTTTTAATTCAGCTGCGAAATCAGCTGGTAATTCCCCTTCATTTTACACATTGTTTTGAAACTTAGCCCTTTCTGTCAGTGCATTCGGTTCTGGTTGAAAAAATGTAGTCAAAATATTTGCAAGTTGTTTCAATGTTTTAGACTCTGGTTCGGTTGGCTCACACAGACCACATAACCTTTCGTACGCATGTTCACCAATGGCGTCTAATAAATATAAAGTCTGCTTATCTTCCTGTACATTGTAAATCCTGAGATTATTTTTTAATATTTTTAAGTAAACTTTCCAGTTGGACTTAGACGGATCAAAAGGTTCAATATTAAACTTGGGAATTGATTCAGTAACACGAACAAAAGCCCCTTCCTCCCTATCCGCCATTAAGGAGAATTTAGTTCGCCAGGAAAATATCCAGACGAAAAACAAAATGTACGCGGATTCTTTTTAACACCTCGTCGCCACTGTTATATTCTAGACAATCCTGGAGGCTACTTTGCACATATTACAAACGTGATAACTTGCTATAGTTTTAGCTTTACACTCTGTACTGAAAAGACTTGTTCACTTCCATGACTAATACATTTTTTGTCCACACCCACTGTCCTTCGCATTGACGTGTATATTCCAGTGTAGCCAATCACTCGACAACACATTTCCTCACATTCATAACAGATGTGACGCTTGGTTTTCTGTGCTATTTAAGTACTCCTTTGATTATTATTGTCACTCATTGTATCAAAATCTTCAGGCAAGGCTGGCAACGTATTTCTAGATTCAAGGGCATATTCATTTTTCTTAAATTCATTTTTGGCCTGATGGTTCAATTTACTGTCATAATTATTTGTTTATGAGTTAATATACTTTTTGACTATTTAAAATTCTATTTGGCGTAGTTATTTCTGTTTTTCAAAATTACTAACATTGGGCTTACTAGATTTAAATTGTTTATTTTGGGTATATTTTGGCTATTATGAAGCTATGTTCAGTTGTAGTTGTCTCTAGTGGTTCTTTTACCCGAGCTTAGTAATCTCTGTTTTTCACTGCTTGTGAGTTTTAAACTCAGTTTTGGTCATGTTATTTGAGGAAAGATACCGTGGGTTATCTGACGTTGATAATTAGATTTTTACTTCATAATTTATCATGTGTAGTGGGACATTAAATTTAAGACTTAGATTTAAACAGCCATTTTTCTAGTCTGAGGTTAGGTTATTTTTAGTATTTACCAGGTTTCTGAGTTAGTCTGGGCATATTGTAATCATAGGAGTTTATATTCGTATTATTAATGGGCACATGGTTCCAGAATAGGAGTCGCCAAGTTATTGTTCTATTTACTGATATTTGTTCATATATTTAGAGCTTTAATTCTGTATTGTCAAACATCTTACCGTCTAAGCAATTTGTAAATTCAAACAACATAATATGTTGTATCTATATATTATATAGATATATAAAAATTGTGAATAATCTATTATTGATCTCTCTTATTGTATATGGGATCTCGTTAAGCCACAAAATGGCGATTGCCAATCAATCAGAATGTATTTATTCTTTAACTACGTGGATCTCAAATAGGGTTTGGACACTGTCCGATCACGATGGTACGGTATTGTAATCGTTAATTTCAATTTACTAAAATTTTGATGTTATTAAAGTTGAGTGTCTATGTTTAAAACTTGGTAATATATATATATACAATATACAATATGTTATTAAAGTTGAGTGTCTATGTTTAAAACTTGGTAATATATATATATATATATATATATATTACCAAGTTTTAAACATAGACACTCAACTTTAATAACATCAAAATTATATATATATATTATATTATATTATTATATAAATATATATATTTATCAATATTTATAAATATATATATTTATCAAAATTATATATATATTATATTATATTATTATATTATATATATATTATATATTATATATATATATAGGTGTTCTTGGGGATCTACTAAAAACTGTTTGGGAGTTTGAGCTCTGCTCAAGCCTATCGTCATTGTTAGCTATTAATTATCTGGGAGACCATATCCGAGGATATGCTGGCGTCAATATTCTTTGTTAATAAGGTACTATCAGACTACCACTACTCCACTAAGCTTTGTACCTCTATTATTCCTTTGTTGGGAAATAAAATACTCTCCTCTGGTTACCACCTTGTTATTATTTAAAATGGAAAGGAGGCTACAAGAGCATTAACCCCATCACCACCTGAATATAATTGGAATGTTGAAATAAATAACAATGATATTGAAAGTGCTTGGAAGAGAATTAAAGAGGCTTTAATTGAGTGCGCTAAAGTTGTGTGTGTATCGGTGGTAGTGGGAAACTTAAAAAAATGCAAGGTAGAATGAACAGGTAAAAGAAACCGTGAGATAGAAGAAAAAAGCATTCAAACGCTGTAAAGTAAAGAAAAGGAAACAAGGAACAGGGGTGGCCCGTCATTAGGGGCCAGGCCCAACCAACATTTCTCAACATAAAAAATATGTTTTCTTTCTTTATATTCTATAAAATATTGGGAAAACATGAAAAAGTGGAACACCATTCTCTACACGCGATGAATTATTGGATTCATTAAACAGTATTAAAGTCAAACATATTCATTCTTCGTTTCACACTTCACGCGAGGACTGTACCAGCGTTCTCGTGACTGAATATAGAAGCTGGGCAGGGCCAACTCTGACAGGCCCTCTCAGAGAAGCCACACCCAGTGTGAACAGCTCTCTCAAGGTCAATCACCTACCATTCCGGTACTAGCCTTAAACTAGTGAATAGGGCTAGCCTGAGTGGGCCCAATATTCGATAAAAATGGTATAGTAGGGTTTTTTTCGTTTATGTGTCTGTGTTTTAGTATGTGATAATACCCCAGAAGTAAGATTTTTTGTGAAGTTGATTAATTAAAATAAATTAAGTAAATTCTTTATTAAAATTTTCGTTTTATTCACTAAAACTGCAAGAAAAAGTGGAAAGCAAACGGTTAAGAGCATATCAGCCTAGTGACTTTACATTTATTCAGGTGAATGGAAAGAATGCTTTTTTTGGTAAACAAATATGGTTAACCGCGAGTGAATAACATAGCTTATTATGTTTTTAATTATTTGGTGGTGTGTTGTTGTGGACTATAGGGTGGGCCAAAGTTGAAGTTTAAAAAAAATAATTAAGGATTTGAAACTACAATAGCAACCAAATGTTGCATTTTATATTAAATAGTGGCTTTTTTTAAATAACATCTTCCACCCTCTACCAAACTCTTAATATTTACATTAACAATTCAGCTATTTCATACTATTTTGATAGTTCTTAGTTTAAATAAATAAACAAGAACATTTGAAAATATTATGATGCGCCTTTTTATGAAAATATTTTATCATTGATATTTATAAATAAACATAACTGAGACTTATGGATAATTTGAAGTGAATATATTTAATAAAAATTATAAAATTTGTGAAAAATATCTAGAAATTAACAAGTTTTTTACTGTCTCACATATTTATAATGTATAGACTATCGTTTGTGAAAAATGCATTTAAATTATTGTTAGATATACTTTACATTAAAACCATTTAAAGGCAGTGTGTTAGACTACTTTAAATTGGGATTTATTCTCAAAACATGACATAACTTGTCGTGACTTAATTGTTGTTTGAATAAAACCATCACTGGCGTCTGTACCAACTAATGAAGAAGACTTCTCAGTTACTAACTTTACGCACCTCTCTACAGCCTGTGTGTGACAAGGAAGACTTGTAAACTCCACCTTTGGTATAGTGCTCTCATTCATTAAGCATTTAAGATCATCGTCTGACAAGCTAGCTAAAATCGCAAGAGTATTAAAATCACACTCCTCCCAGTAAATCAGATCAATATAATATTTGACCATGAAGTTCAATTTAGGAATAAAAAACCGACTTATGTCCAATGTTTGTTGTTTTCTAGCCTTAAAAATGCGTCTCAATCCAAGCTCTTTAACATATTGGCGATTATCATCAATTATAAACAAAAGAATGTTTTGTGGATTGCTAAAGTAAGCATTACGTTGTATCCCAGGATCCACAACTGTTTTAAGCTCGTCGTTCAGCTAACGTGTTTTTCTGTACAGTTTTAAAAACATGCCGGCTACCATCTTTACAAGAAGAAGGCACTTTTATCTCAGCTACATTGATTCATACCTTCTTAATTATAAATTCAACTTAATTTTTTTTTAGAATTAAAGAAGGATTATCACTTCCTACATAAAGTCGCAGCACACTATTTGCCATCTTTAGCCATCTAGAATGAACCAGTTTCCCTTAACAAATATTAGCTAAATTTATAGAACACATACCACATGAAATAGCTTTACACATTTCATATAAATAAGCTTGATCATTACTCAAATCACTCACTTTGAGTTCTGGAAACTGACAGTTGATTTGACCAAACTTCACAATTGACAGCTGCTCAACATTTCGTAGTAACTTTCCAATTGTTCCAGAATACTTGCAAGCTCTAGTAGTTGCTCAATCGAGATATTGAAACAAGTATATCAGGGGAGGTTAATTTGCATGTAACTGACATATTAACCACTGCAATGGATGCTTTAGTTCTAGTCATTTCCTTATCCATCCTTATAAAAAAATCCCCATCACTTTTGTTTTGTAGACATTTATATGAAGATCAATTTTGTCTGTCGTCACATTCAAACTATTTAATGCATTCTGCAAGTCCTTTTCAGTCTCAGCCGCTAATATGGCATCGTCTGCATATAACACCACTCTGACAGTCACATTGTCCATTTGTACACCAACCGCGTCCTCACAAGCATCCCTCATACATGTATCTATGAAAACTTTAAACAACCATGGGGATATAACGCAACCTGGTATAACACCCTGTTTAATGCCAAACCATTCGTTAAAAGCTCCATCCACCGTAACGCACGCTTTACTTGCATCATACACCGTCATAATTGCATTTATTAACCATGCATCCACACCATACTCTATAAGAACATTCCATAATATTCTCCTATTCACCCAATCATACGCTTTCTCCAGATCAACGAATTCACAAAAAAAAAACTTCTTTACTTCCATACATTTCTCAATCCCCTGTTGCAATGCAAATATTTGGTACACGCAACCTCTACCTGGCAATAAAACACATTGCATACCCCAAATCCTGCCCGGAGTCTTTTCACGCATCCTCTCAATTAAAACTCTTCAAAAAACTTTGCCAGGAATACTCAACAAACTAATTGCCCTATAATTCTTACATTCACTCTTACTGACTTTGCCTTTATCCAAAGGAACAATGACAGCATTCTTCCATGCCCACAGCTTTGGCATTCCTTAAAATTTTCATAACTTCGTAGGCGTTTCGGTGTAGTCAATCCCTTCCCATTGAATGAAACCTCGGCCAACTAGACGTGCCTTGTACCGATACATTTAACTATTAGCCTTCCGCTTCCCACGATACACCCAGCGATTAAAATGGTCTTGAGACCGGCCCGTGGCTCAACTAAAGTCCATGTTGAATTTTACTTTAGCAATTTAATTTTTTCTTACATCACTGCCTTTCAGTATAAATGTTCTGCAGACTTTAACATCTCAGCATGAATCCTTGGCTTGTATACTTCAACTAGCATCACCTCAATAAGTCACTCGTGTCGTTTAATGGTTGTTTGGTCTCGCAATGACAGATTTGTCAATTCAGTTGTGGTATCAGTCAAACCTGTAATAGGTACATTTTCCTTAGCTTCTGAGTTGTTACTTATGTCCACTGGAAATAATTCTATCACCTCACTAACATTCTTCGGTTAAAACATGACGTTTCTACTTCGGATTACACAATTTTAAAATTTCATCTAGATGCGGTATCCATCCACATCATCTGAATATCCAACGAACACGCCTTGCTTCCCCTTGGCATCCCACGTCTTCCGATTTTCTGCTGGCGCATGCACATAACAGTATAGATACCAAAAATATGAAGTTTATCAAAATGTGCAGTCTTTCCCGTAAATTATTCATAAGGGGTCGTCTCATCAATACTACTCGGTTCCATTCTATTAAGAACATAAACAACAGTATTCACAGCCTCATCTCATATTAATTTCGGCCATTTTTTCACCAAAAGAATTGTTTGAGAAAGTTCGATTACTTCAGTTCAGCACAGCCATTCTGCTCCGGCGTGTATGGATTTTTGACGCTTCCTGTTAGATGTCAGCACTTGCACTAAATTAGCAAATGTTTTTTGGTCCTCAGGCCTCACCGACCACGCCTGTCAAAGACCTTCGTTGTCGTCTGGTAGTATATCTAATAACTGTACCATTAATGATGACTCATCCTGCTTTACGTTTAACTGCTGCATACATAACACTAATCCTTCAAACTTGACGATGAGGGTCACCCTATCGTCTGTTGTATTCATATCGAAACAGAAAAATTCAGCTAGCACAATATGAGCTGTTTGCTTTGTTTGTTATTCAAAAACCGCATGTAACTTCATTCATATATCTATTTCAGAGTAAAATGTTACGAGTAGCATTAATGCCATCACTTTGGACTCCAACGTTCTTTCACTTGCTAGACTCGCTGCTTGATCCGCCTTGTCCCATGTCTATGTTATACGTAGTTTTCTCAGCTAAAGTTGCGCTATCGGTTGATGCTGTTGGCCTCATGACATCAACAAAACTTCATATACACCTTCAATGCCATGTAGAAGGTTTCTAGTAGCGCGTTTCCAATTGCTCCAGTTTTCGGACCCTTGCAGTTTTTCAATTCTGTGATATTCCATTGTGAATTCCAGTTGTGTACTTCCAAAGGCACAGGCGCGATCACTGAGGTATTCACGTACTCAACATTAACAATAACAATGAAAAATAAAAAGCGACCAAAATGGCAGAAATACTTATTTCCTACTTATTACGCTCATGCTACCATATTGAGTTACACCGGTGTACGAAATATTATGATAATCGTTTAATTATCCAGACATGACATGACAAACAATTACTAATAGTGGTGTACGAAATATTATGATAATGATTTTTTTATCCAGACATGACATGAAAAACAATTACTGACAAACTGGCATAGTTACAACTTACAACGAGCTCATGAAAGACAACTTAAACATATCAAATAGTATCAATAAACAGAAACGGTGACAATTATACCAATGTAAAGGTACATCTACCAACAACAATGAAATGTTTTTACAATAAAAAGCACGAATTTTTTGTTTTTTGAGCTTAATGCAAAGTTTCTTGCCTACCCCCCAAGGGAATGACGTGATTAGGTATGTATAGTAATATTAATAATTATATGATTTGAAGTAGTAACACCACCCCCTACTATATAAATAATCATAACACTAGATTTTCATGTCTACGGCTTTAAGATTTGGTCGAGAGGTGGAGTAAGATGCCTAGTTGTGTATTATACTGTAAGAAACCTACTCAAAGACGTGTGAAAGATAGGTAAAAGTAATTGGGTCAATAAAAATTGTTTAACGTCCTTTGCATGACTTAACAGTTTTTTTATTAACTTTGGATTGTATATCATCAAATCATGTGTGAGGACCGCAAACCCACCATAATATGTTTAGTTGCTTAAACAGGAAGTGCTGGATTTGCACTAAAGAAAAGTATATAAATACTAATTTTGAAAAAAAAATGTATCTAAAGTTAAGGTGTGTAAAGAGAGCAAGATAAATTTTACTGAGCCCATGTTGGTTGAAGGAGCTATAATAATCTGGACATGGGAGTCGAATTTAGGACATTTGGCTTTACGTGCAATCAGTGGCAGCTTGTGTATAAACACTGTGGAACTGCAGCATCCCCTATTTACACTTGATATTATCGATAACATTTAATATAATGAGTCCTTTTTTCTTTATTTCTTTCTTTATTTTTGTAGTACAATATATATTCCTTAAGCTTAATGTCAGTACTTTAGTAGCTCTCCACAAGTTTATGAAAACGTTACAAAATCTTTGTATGGAACTGTGCGCTTCACAGTGCCAGTGACGTGGTGTTTGACTGCTGTGCGCATGCGCACGTAGGATGGGGTTGGGGAGGAAGGCGGGGCTGCCAGGTAGATAGAGCACTCACTGTTGCTCTCGCAGTGCTGGCTCTGGCGTGATGGTGGAATGAAGTTTTTATTTACTCAGCGTGTGTTGTGCTTAAAAACCGTGTACCATATTCTTGATTGTGATAAAGTGTAGAAGAGTGTAGAATTAGATTATCATTCTGCTTCCAGCTATTCTATTTAATTCAATTTTTTTTTCAGTTCTTTTATTTAACAGAAAACTTTAACCATGGCCTTGCATCCCCAAGAAATAAGTTCTGTGACTGTGAGCGAACTTAAACAGCTTAAGTTTTCACAGCTATCTCCCCATGAGAAAGTTACAATTAAGAAAAGAGGTCATTCAACACCTGATATTCTAATATCTCATCTAGGCAAGAGCAACAACAAGAAATATATTCGTAGCTTTAATTCTGAATAGTACCAACGGAAAAGTTTGCTTTGCGGCTGTGAAGTAAAAAAATGCACTGTTTTTCTTACCGTGTTTGCTGTTTGGAGGTGATGTACCGTGGACAAAAGATGGTTTTAGGAATATAAACAAAATGAAAGAAAAAACTGAAAAGCATGAGAAGTCAAAGAAGTATGTTGATAATGATGTTTTGCTGTCACTTTTAGGAACCGTAGGTATTAAGGAGAAACCTAGTGAAGCATACAGACTTTCAATCAATGAGTATATTATAAAAGTTAAAAATAATCGTGAAATTTTGTCCAAAATAATAGACTGCATTTACTTTTGTGGAAACTTTGAAACTACCTTACGGGGACATGATGAAAAAGACGATTCAGTAAATCCAGGGATATTTAGAGGATTAGTAAATTTTGCATCTAAATTAGATTCAGATTTGAAGAATCACTTAGAAACCAGTGCAGTCTTCAAGGTGTTTCTAATACCATTCAGAATTAGATACTTGACTGCCTGCTACAAATATACCATGAGGAGATAAGGACGTAAATTAGAAAAGCTTCATTTGTAGCTGTCATGGCTGATGACACAACAGATGTTTCGGAACACACTCAAATGTTCCATGTTCTACGGTACGTATTGAATGGAGAAATATTTGAGCGTTTTTTTTGGATTCTTTATTCCAGAAAATCAAAGTGCAGATTGCATATTAAAACGTATTTTAGAACAATTGGACATTATCCTTAAAGGAAATTGACAAAAACTGATAGCCCAGACATTTGATGGTGCAAATGTCATGAAAGGCAAAAAAAACAGAAGTTCAAGCAAAAATAACAGCATTTTATAGTAATGCACATTTCATTCACTGTTACGCACATCAACTTAATTTAATAATGAGAAATGCAGCAAGTATTACACCAAACGCAAGATTTTTTTTCTCTAACAATCTGGCTACTCCAACATTCTTCTCCAGATCACCACAACGTGTGTCCAATCTCAAGAAACACATGGACGTCAGTATTCCACATCCATCCCCTACAAGGTGGAATTTCAACATACGGACCATAAACAGAGTTCATGAAAATTTGCAACCTTTAAAAAACTGCCTTACTGAAATTCAGTGAACATCAAATCCAGATCAAACCATTGCAGAAGCAACAGGAATTTTAAAATACCTGAATAATGATAATTTCAAGTTTTGGTAAGAGCTTTTTCATCAAATTATGTTTCATGTTGAAATAATTTACAACCAAATGCAATCTCGAGAAATTAGTGTGTTTAAATTTAATGAATATATAACACATTTCAAATCTGCTATTTTAGAATTGAGAAACTTAAAGTATTGCTAGAATCCTTTAAAGACATCATGGCAGAAGCTAAGGAAGTGTGTGACTATATATGACGTGTTGATATAATGGACAAATATTCTCCCACTAAACACTTAGTAGCTGTTAAATTGTTCAACAAGAATTGATTCACTAGATTTAAGAATGAACATCCCACAAAAGAGATAGTACTGACCACTGAAGCTAATCCCATGATTGACAAAGAAAATCTTGAAACTGAACAAAATGTATTCTATTGTAGAACTGATATTCATGAATATGGCAAATTAATTGAGCTGATGAAATTTATCTTGGAAAATAATCTAGATGATGTTTTTGGTGAAATTACGAAACTGATAAAAATCCTCTTTACAATTCCCATGACTACATCAGAGGCAAAGCACTTTCAATGGAGAAAAATGTCCTCAATTATCATCACGAGATCAAGGACCAAAATTAATGAACTTTTTGAGCAAATTAAAACAAGAAGAATGGATTTCATTTTTAAATGGATAGATCAAGCTTTAACTGTAACAATTTAAGTTAAAGTAAGTAAAAAAGTTTGGTTTTTTGTTAAGATTTTATCAAGTTCTTGAATAAATTTTCTTTTTATACAGGTTTTTTTCCTTTTACACAATCTTAAAATAAAAGCTAACATTTTTTTGGACCAGCACCCCCACTAATTTTAGCAATGAGCCGCCACTGCGTGCAATACTATATTACCTATTTATTCATCTTGGTTCATCTCGTTTTTAGGGTTTATTTTTTATTAGTTAATGTATTGAGTTTAAAACATTCATTGTAACTAAACTTGTGAGAGAAAACAACAAAAATTTGTAAAATATTTTTAAAGTTGAATATTAATTAATTGTATACACACAACACAGATACGGGATACGTAAATATGTCTGACTATTTTATTTTACCCATGAACTTCAGATGTTATATTATTTGTTTGATTTTAAATATCTTCATTATTATTCAAATAATATTTTCTTGATGAAGTTTATTTTTTGAAATACCTATTCAGTTATTTATATATATATATTTTTTATCATTTCGGAAATATTTATCTATTTAATTTACATCAGAATTGCAAGAGTAATAATTTTTAATGAAACACAGTCTTAGGAGAATATTTATTTATGCGTTGAAACTTAAAGGCTAAAGCTGATCTAGTCATTTGATAAATGTCATAGCAATATAAACAAAATTAATAAATAATTAAAAATTTAGGAAGATATCAATAACTTTCTTTAGGTATGAGTTTTCATAGTGTTAATAATCACTTACGAATATTGCATTATTATTTGATATAACATGGAAGAAGGAAACAAAAAAGATGATGCTGAAGCTTCAAAGAAAATTGTTCATACTTATCCACTAATACGTGTAAGAAATTTGTTCAAAAAAAAATTCTTAAGAGGTTATTTATATTTTGTTGAATTAAAAGCTCATATTTAGTTGTGATGTTGTGGCATAGATTTTGTTTCCAAACTAAGGAACATATTTTTATCTTGTTATAAAGTTTTATAATTTATTTTATTCAATAAAGGTTAGAAATTTGGTCATTTGATTATACCAGTTCATGTTGTAACAATCACTTCCAATTCCCTACATTTAGTAAATCCTATTTCTTAGTGGACTAAGGAAGCCCTATCTGAAGAGTGCACTTTGTGGTCTATTCACTATTCACAACTTTGTTAGCAATCCTGCCCCCCTCCCCCCTCGCCGAATGCCGATGTAATTTATCTTTTTTAGAATTCACAACTTAAGTGTTCTTGTATAAAAATATAGAAATAATGCAAGGCCTATGCCAATGTGGGTTTTTATTTATTGGCTTAACACAAGTTGTTGACAATTCAATCAATTAAAATTAATTAAGAGGAACTAGGCATAGGCCCTATACCTGCATTCATCTGATAAACCTGAAGGGCAACTTGTGATTAACACTTTTATTTCTACTAATGTACAATAGGGTTTCTGAGATGTCAAACATGTGTAACATTCACTTCATTATGTATACAACTAGCAGAAAGTACTCATATGTTAACTATTTGAGCCTTAAGACATCTGCGTTTTCTCCATTCTTCATTATAGGTCTATGCATTCACAAGATCACTATATCCAGGCTTATTTAGGCTACACTTGTACGGCAGCTTTTGGTATGAAGGATTAACCGATAGTGTAACTGTAATTCACTAAGTCAACTGCACTTATTGCATAGTGTGTGGTTTTCATGTTTTGTTTTCTAGTAGTTTTGTCACCATCAGCTTAGATATAGGCCTATTCATTTTCATGGCCATGCAGGACAAAAATAAAAATACCAATGTTGATTAGTTGCACATTCACTTGTTAAGATTGCTTCTCTCCAAACTGTCTTTTTTTGTTTGTAGTTCTGTGTAATATATTTAAAACTTTCTAATTTCTAATAAACTATGTTATTACAAATAGACAACAAGTTTGTTTAAATTTTAAAACTTATTATTAGTCATATAAAAGATAAATAAAAAAATGTGGGGAGGAGGAGGGTGTGACATAGTTTTGACTCAAAAATTTCAGGAAATGATCAGGGAAAAAGTTGGGGATTTCATTGTTCCATTGTTGAGTCCATCTGCATTCTTTAGCACTTTATATTTTAACACCTTTTCTTGGTTTGATTTCATGCTTTTATGTTTGTGGGTTTTCCCCAAAAGTATTCTCAAAAGCTCCCATAACTTGCTATTGTTTGTTCCCTGTACTTCAAAGATCCAAACATAGACCACCAACTGTTGCTTGATTCTTAATCCTAGAATATTATTCATACATAGTGCTGTATTGCTATGGATACATAAATCTGACGAAATAATAGATGCAACCTTTAGAGGCTTATTATGTGAACTGAGTTTGATTTTTTTTTTGTGTTAATTTGATATTTATTTTTTCAATTTTCATATTTTTAATTGCATCAAAATCAACATACACCAAACAAAAAATTAAATGTATCAATCTAGAAAACCAAAATAGGCCTAATCAAGGTCTTAACAAACCTGTTTAATTACAATTAAATGTTGGTGCATTTAAAGGTTTTTGTAATGGCTGTGACTAGCTACTGGTAGTTATTAGTAAAAAAAGAAAGAATTGAAAATATTTGTAGTCAACCAATTTTTAACACATTGAGCTTAGTTACTTATGATATTTCCTGCAAATCTATTAATACTATTGAGATGTAAATCTGACTTCTACTTCCAAATAATGCATAATGTAACGTCCAAGATGCAACCACCCGTCACAACAACTAATTGTTGTTTGACTGTTGTGAATTGTTTAGGCACTACATATTACATAAAATAACATACTAACGTTAAGTGACTTTTATTGATCCCTATTACACAACACAACTGTATAAAACATGTAGACAAACTTGCTGTATAAACCTGATATCAGGAATCTATAGATGTTGTACACTGTGCACTGCACAAATTAGTCAAATCTATTTAGATGTATGTGTTAACTGATTTGTAAGCTTACTAATCTCAAATCAATGCAACAATGATGTGCCTAAACTTAAAAGAGTTAAATAATCATTTAAAGTTAACAGTTTGGGGTAACACCTCTGATGGTAAATTTGTTTCCACTATATTTATAATGAACACATGCTTTATTCTTAGTTTTAGCAAAGTTTTTCTGTTTTTCAGCTACACACTGTTTATTCATGACAAGAACAACATTTTGCCAATGTGTTGACATTTGTAATGACACTTTTAACATGAATTAATGTTTATCCATAAGAATTTTTTATAAGTTCCTAATTAAATATTTTAAATTACTGATTTGTCCTTTCCACAATGTTAGGCCCAGTATTGTTATTTAAAATCAAAACCTTTCTCCAAGTAAAGGTAGATGAGTTCCCCCTTTTAAACCTTACATATGAAATATTGGAAAATTCTGCGTTCAGAAAGCTGGCTACATTCAAGGTTAGTTCATATTTTATCCAGAAAAAGCATTCACATGCAAAAATAGATGGTACCGGTACCACATAAGATATTTTAAGGTCCACTCATATTATCATGCAACAATCGTTTCTGACAAATATTGTTTAGTGTTTGATCTACGAGAGTATTCATATAACAAGTGTAGCGTATTCATTCTGGCACAGTCTTTCTTAGTTTGGGATTCTTGGCGAGAATATTTTACTGATACGCTAAGTGTTGGAAATGATAATACACAAAAATATTCAGTACAGACAGATGGAACATTTTTTCAAGTAGGTAGGGGCCTACTCTACACACAACCTCTTGGTATAGAGGACATCAATAAGTATGAAAACTCGCAGAAATGTCATACAGGAAATGGTACGCGCATGAAAATGATTGGTGCATGATGATTTGAACAAACCTTTATTCTGAATGTAAGTTAGATTGTTCTGAGGGAGGTTGGATCTTGTCATGTTTGGAAATAATTGTTGGTCTAATTTTTCTATATTATTTGTTTAGTTTTCTCTTTTACAATACCATCTTTACTTCTTTTAAAATGGTTTGGTTTAAGTCCTAAATGTTTCTTTATTTTTTTACAGAGAATAAGCATACAAACCCACTATCTAACCCAGTTAGTATTCACCCTTTTTGGTTCTTGTACCCCCAGATATAATTTATCTTCAACTTACTCCCAAAGTTGTTGGTATATAATACAATAATACAAGTTATACATATTCTATAATCTATATCTGAAATAAAACTGATACTCCCAGATTGTACATCCCTGTATCCAGTTATTTTGTGGCTAACCCTAAATCTGGCCCTGATTGTTTACTTTTTATCATGAAATAATATAGGTTTATATAAAAATATATTTAAATTTCACCTACCACCTAAGATGTATTTGCGTACTTCAGGTTTAATACCATACCACTGCTCTAACCAAAGGTTATATTACCATCGATTTTAATATCTCTAATCCAACTTCATGTTCAACTCAAATAAGTCTTTTAATATATTTATTTCATAATTCTTGTATTTTTTTAATGAATGAAGTTTGTTTTTGATTACTCAGCATTCAGACATGATAGATGAGATGAAAGGCGAAACAATGGAACTGTGTGTTACAGCTTGCGAGAAACATGCCACTAACAATGAGGTGAGAGTTGTCTATTCTTTTATCTTACTGTGACCTCTTATCTTATAGGGAAAAAGCCTTTTAAAATACTTATGACAATATATTAAACTCTCTTTGCTCATTGTGGGCTCCGCCTCCAAACCTCTAGTGAGTGTAAACTAATGTAATTCCAGCGTTGTTTTGAACATTGATTTATTTTTACAGTTTTATGATTCTAACTATCCCATAAGTGTGTCAGAAAATGTTGATTTATTTTTACAGTTTTATGATTCTAACTGTCCCATAAGTGTGTCAGAAAATTTAAAAATGTGTGTAAAATGTGAAAAATTTACCTAAAATCAAAAAATCTAGCTCTGGTGCAACCCGTTTTTTGATAGGTCTTACTATTTAGCCACAAGAGACCGCCAAAGAAAGGTCCGCACTGACTTTAAAGTTGCTACGCCATTTTGAATTATTTTTTTAACTTTTTGGAATTTTCCCGTCAGTTGCAGGCTAGAAGCTATAAGTTTGCCAAATTTCAAGTTTCTAGCTTATCTGGAAGTGGGTAAACATTAATGTCAGTGAGTGAGAGTGAGTCAGCCATATGGCTTTATAGTATAGTGATGATAGTATTAAAAGAATATGAATGAACATGCTTAAAACCAAATTAAAACTACTACTAGCTACCTATCAATGGTTTTGGTTTGTCAATTTAATCTATAATATTGTGAGAAATCAATCAAATGAATTATAATAAATTGATTAAAAAAATCTATTCATTGAGTTTTGTATTAAAATTTTAACATGCATAAAGATATGCAAGAAAAATCAATAGGCCTA
This sequence comes from Timema shepardi, assembly GCA_902151425.1. Classification (NCBI taxonomy): domain Eukaryota; kingdom Metazoa; phylum Arthropoda; class Insecta; order Phasmatodea; family Timematidae; genus Timema; species Timema shepardi. The sequence goes on along the minus strand of CABFVX010001466.1, from coordinate 148,009 downwards.
CACTCTAAATTACGTTACGTTCAATTTGATATGAAGAAATGAAGATCAAAAAATGCACATTTAGCTTAAGAGCCCTTGTTAAGATACACAACACAAAATAATGTGTTGTGTACCTTAACAGGGGCTCTTTAAGCTAAATATTCATTTAAAAAAATGGGTTGTGTGTCTTTAGCTAAATGTTCATTAATTTTGACCTTCATTACGTTATATATCAAATGGTAGGCCTAACTGATGTACGTACTGTAATTTTTTCTTGTATATTTCTCTGAATAATAAATTTCACTAACCGCTTTTCTGACTAATTTATTATAATTAGTTTTATTTGATTTTTAACATTATCATATTAATCCCTCCTTATCAAACTTTCACAAATTTGTTCCAAGAAAACTTAATCTAGTATGATAAAAAATATATTAATATAGTTTCTTGATATTGTGTGGTTGCCATATGGTAGATATTTGAAGTTTAAAAAAGTTACTAAAGCTATTTTTACATGAGCTACTGTCAACCTCAATGATCTCTTGGTAAAGTGCTCGCGTTGGGACCCATTGTTTGTGGTTTCAAATCCAGCAAGGATCGACGAAATTTTCTTAAGTGATAAAAACTCTGTAGTAGGCCTACTGTATAGCTTCCTTCAGAGGTAAAGTAAAGTTGTTGGGTCCCATTCCGATTGTGGCATGTGAAAGAACCCTGGAAGATATGTGAAAATACCATTCCCGGCTGTCACTCATATAAATTATCGGTGCTGATAGAATCTCTCTCTCTCTCTCTCTCTCTTTATATATATATATATATATATATATATACACACACACACACACACACACCAGACACCTCTACATATAGATATTCTCTTATCGATGGTATTTGTAGCCCATTGCTAAGAAATAACCAATCCAAATTGATAGGCCCCTAATATCTCAAAAGAAACAGTTGACAAAAGTGAATGGTTCGTATTAGGGGCCTATCAATTTGGATTGGGTATTTCTTAGCAATGGGCTACAAATACCATCGATAAGAGAATATCTATATGTAGAGGTGTCTGGTGGAAATAGTCAAGAAATGCTTCGGCTACAATTTCTTTATGAACAGAACTATAAAAAATATTTCATTCCAACCACAAACTTTGCTAAATGAATGGAATTAAATGCACAGTATATAAAAAAAACCTACCTTTTCACTTTATTTTCCTATCTAGCTACGATATTTATAAAAAAACCACTAATATCTCTCACAGTTTCAAATTTCTGGGATTATCTCTCCGAAACAAATTTTTGCGGGACCCGCCCACCACTTGCCATGTAACTTTTCGTTCCCATTTTACTATAGATAGTTGCATAGTACTACTATTTATCCAACAGATGGCAGCACGCATGGTGAAGGAAGCAATGGACAAGAAGTTTGGTCCCTCCTGGCATGTGGTGGTGGGCGAGGGCTACGGTTTTGAGATTTCCTACGAATGTAAACACCTCCTCTACATGTTCTTCGGCGGGAACGTCGCAATATGTGTCTGGAAGTGCTCGTAGCCATATCTTTGTATGGCCACACTATATTTTTTGTTCCTTACCCCATATAGTATTAAGTCATACCAAATAATAGGCCTACACAACTCTTTAAGATTTTATGTTGTAGATTTGTGCAGTATTAAAATGCATTTGAAGTTTCACAATGCACTCTTTTTTTGTCAGAATACTCATATTATTTTATTAAATATTATTACATTTTGTTTTATATGGATATTTTTATATACATGCTTTTAAACTGTAACTGATTGGTTGATGTTATTTGTGAGATATTGCCAGGGTAGACTGAACTTGTTGTCCACCTACAGTAGGATTTTGCTAGAAAGTTTTACAAAATACAAATATATTTTTTGCAATCATTATTGATATTATTTTATAGGTATTGATATTTTCTAACCAAAGTGACAGCTGCAGATCACATGACTTGACACATGCTATATTAAAATTGTTTTAGTAAGGGCCGGTCTTATGACTACTGAATAAATATTGCTATCAGGAGGTTAAAGTTAGTGACCAGATAAAGGTTATCAGCCACTAACGTTTTACCTGCCAAATAGCTATCTGTAGGATAAATATATTTTCATGTAGAAAACACAAGGTTGGTACTGTTTTTACTGGTGCACATGCGTATAAGTCCTGCTGATACCACCCTAGAGAGTGGTGACAACGCTCAACATTCGTTTTAATAATGGCAGCTAAACGAGTGCGAGGAAACAGATGGTGTCACATGGGCACAGATGCAGAAGCTAAGTTGACCTGCAAGTACTAATTTCAGTGTCTGCCAAAATGTGGGCAATAGTTGGGTACAACTTTTATAAAATTGCATTTATTGTACTCGCATTTAAATAATTTGTTCTTATATAACTATAAATCTACAAATAGCTTGTCAGTTTTTGTAAAAGTGTGAATTAAATTTTCTAACTGTAGTTAGGACCGGAGCCTGTGCTTACTAAACACGCAAACCAAGATTTTAGCCTAAAAACAGATTTTGATAGGTGAAATATCATTAAAAACTATGTGCTCCTATGGCAACGCCAATTTTAACGTCCAGATAAAAGTTATCAGGTACTTAAACCTCCCGATAAAAATGTGATGGATAAATACATTTTATCTGGCAGATAAATGCTATCTGGCAGTCATAAGATGGATGCACTTTTAACTTATTGAGCAGATAAAAATATTTAACCGCCAGATTAATTTCTATCCAGCAGTCAAAAGACCGGCATTAAAATGTATAACTGTCAAAAAAAGGTTTTCTCGTCTGAATCGGAGTGTATATTTCGTTCACGATATATTTTTACCTAGATGACAGTTCAAAAATGATATGTTTAGGTTTTGGGTTGCCAATACTTGTAAAAGATCACAGTTTTGTTTATAAATGTAAAGATCTTTAATTACCTGTTATTTATTACATTTAAAATAACATAAACTTAAGTTTTCTCATACTATTTCATTTTTTAAAATAATTTCTCTTTATCCAACTCGAAACAATATTTTTAACATAATTAAAAGTACTTATTTTTCGTTTTAGAACATTATTGATTATGTTTAATATAGTGCACACATAAATACCCTTTAATATAGGCATCATATTTACTTGGAAAAGAGAATATTCTTGTCATTTTTTTACATATCAATAAATGATTTTATGATTATTTTATCGTATTTTGAAATATTTAACTAAATAAAATATTTTCATCAACTGCGTGTCTGCATCATTTTAAAAAACTTGTTTACTGTTATATTCAATCATATGGTTTAGATTCATCAGTCGCCATTTTGAAGCTATGTTCATTAGAAGTTTTTGTGAAAGTAGTGTGAATATTTTTTTAAGTGGAATAAAACTATAAATAAACTTTGTGTCCGACCTCAAATAAATATATAAATAATATTGGCCTAAANTACTGTTATATTCAATCATATGGTTTAGATTCATCAGTCGCCATTTTGAAGCTATGTTCATTAGAAGTTTTTGTGAAAGTAGTGTGAATATTTTTTTAAGTGGAATAAAACTATAAATAAACTTTGTGTCCGACCTCAAATAAATATATAAATAATATTGGCCTAAATCACTGTGGCTAACTATCACCCGTTTTTATTACAGTCATCCAAAGTGATAGATGTCAGCTGTTGGCATAGTGATATATTAGGGATTACTTCTAGTAACATTTCGAGCTGTCATCCAGGTAAACTTAGCTCGTGAATGACTTATACATTTACCAGTGCCAGCCATGTTTTTCTAAAAGGTTTTTATTTTACAAACTACTGCTCTGGGCACAACCCCACAATGTTGTAGGTTCATTGGCAGAACTGGATACCTTATAAAAATTATTTCAGGTTAATATGAGATTAACAACATAGTTTTTAAAAGTTGTTCTTATTTTGGCAACAAGTTACTTACTTTGCCACTGGTAACTTCATAAAATGTATGTGTCTAAGTGTTGCTAGACAAAGTATGCTAATGAAAAGAAAGTAGAGCACAAGTGGTAAACAATGTAGCCTAATTAGAAATGCTTTGTACCACATATTTTTCTTTGGTACACTCAGTCATGATAAAATAGTATTTTGAAAACTAGATATTCATGCATCAGAAACAAACATGCAAGGCTATCCACGCAAGTGCAAGTACACTTCCTCTAAATTCAACCTTTCCAATTCCTAACTTATTGGAGCAATTAGTACATTGTGTGTCCACTCTGAACAGGTAGTGAGATTCAATACTAAATAAAAATATAGCTCATGGGCTCCAGAGCTTTGTAAATGGTACATATATTGTGTTTGTTTGGTAATAATTTAAATTCATGTCCATCCTTGATTATAAAAAAGTGTTATAATTATTATTACTAAGTTAAATATCGGGTTACTTAAAAATGTAGGGTGGAGAAGCTCTTTGACTGGGAAGAATGAAAACATTTGTGTGCTAAAGAAAGTACTGTATATCAATAGTAAAAGTAACCAACCTCAGCAATAGAATGGTCTAATACGTCAATCTTATGTTAGACCAGATTTACAGTGATAGTGAGATCAGAATTTAAATCCTGATCAGATGTATAAAAGTTTTTTCTAATTGGTTTCCATCTCTCCCTATATGCAAATGCAGGTACATTTTATCAAAAATTCTACCTTCCTCATCCTTATTCCAGTAGATTAATTATTGCATGTGTATAATCCAAACAGGTATTATGGTGCTGTGAAAAAATAAATTTAAGTAAATAATATATTTATTTGAAACATTTACTGTATTTAGTACTAATATAAAGAATTGTCATAAATAGCATACTGGTATTTTCGAACTATTACTTTTTAAATGAAAAAAGTATTATTGAGTTGAGCAACTAACTTAGTGTAAGATTTATTTTTATAATTCCATATACAGAGAGTTAACATTATCTTGTTTTATTCTAGCCCGGTAGGACGGAGGTTTGGATTTTGGTTGAGTGTTCTGGTATGTTTTTCCATCTAATTCCCTTACTTTATATATATATCAATCTCTAATAACCAGAGCACTAGAAATAAGCTATTTAAAATTTACTGCTTTATTATGATTAACCTATAAAAGGTATTTATATTTAATCAGATTACCATTACGTTTAAGTTTACAAGAAAATAAAATAGACACATAATATTTATTTTAACTTATGTCACCAATAATCTCAGGTTAAATTCCTGGTGGCATTTTGAACCCAAACCATCTTTTAACATATTATAAAAGTGGAGATTTGATGTATTTACCCAAATTGACACATTTATTGGCTAGGTATTTAAAAAGAAGGTGAAATAAATGTACCTGGAATAAAATATAAATTAGTACCTATTATTTATAATTTAATCGTTAGACGATATATTAATGCTGCTGTTATGACTGATCGCCGATTCATAGAGGATGGGAGCGCATGCACACATTTAAATAATGCAAGAAATGTTTACTATTCTGTAACTAACTAGTTTAATAACATGGAATATAAAAGTCATTCAGTTTGTCCCTGGATGAACTCCGGGTCATGAACTGGCCATTCATCCCTAACTGGAATTTACATAATCAGTAGAGAAGGCATTTTCTTAAGATTAGGAATCAAATTGTAAGCTCTGCGGCCATCCTAAGTTGCAACAATTCCTAGTTTCAACAATGCACTTCTGTAGCTGCATTCTTAATTTTGAGTGTACACTCTGTTTTACATGTTGGTCATTTTTTTACTCCCAACACTATATTTAGGAGGAGCCTTGACTAATTAATCAATTACAGTAAATCTTGGGCTTGCACAGTTAATTCATTCCAAAGCCTTAAACACAAATCAAATGATCCTTAGATACAGTATATACTTACTCTATGACATTGGGAAATCAAAAGTTTGTTGTCACAATTACAAAAGTATGCCTGCCACCTATCCCTACTTTGAGCTATTTCTATCCATTCGACCTCATGACACCCTATTTCTTTCAGGTCTATTCTAATGTTATCCTCCCATTTCCTTTCAGGTCTTCCTATGGTTAAAAAATTGAAAATAAGCTAAATATATATTTGCTAATTATGTTCAGTGAACTACTGATTTTTATAATCATTACTATCAGGTACACACTGAGGTAAATATTGAAAATTAGACCTTTAAAATAAAAATTTGTTGGCAAAATGTGTCATCAACATTGATTTGTGTATTTTGTTTTAGTGGTAAACAAAAGAACGGTTACTGAGGTGATATATATTTCTACTGTTAAAAACTAAAATAACGTTAATACCAAAACATTTGTCTGTTTTTAGTGATAAACACAAAAACAATTTCAGAGGCACTGTAGATAGGTTTGTAAGGAAATACATGAATCATCAATAGTAAAGGTTTAATTTTTTCAGGCGCTATGGTACAATGGAATAAACATTATCAATTATTTAATTGGAGTGGTCAGAGATAAAGGGGCTTGGGGTGGGTTTGGGAAGGGGGAGGAATAGGGTTTAATATATTTTTCAAATATGATTAAAATGTTCTAGCCTAATATGTTGAGAAGATTTTATGAATTTTAACACTGTCTAAAAGGATCTTGTACAATCATAAAAAAAAGTATAGTTAAAAAGAAAATGTAGAATACATAAGAAATAAAATATGGTAAACAAAATATTATTTTAGGAAAAGCACAAACCACAACTAAAATAAATAATGAGTATTACAGTATAAAGAAAGAAAAAATAAATTTAACTTTTGCTAACTAAAAAAAAATGTTATCCTTGTTTATAGTAGTTATATATTTTCAGTCAGTGGAAAAAGTCCTCAAAAACTTCTCAAAGTAAGTGTTTGATTTGGTGCCTTGTTACATTATCCATTGTGAGGCTAAATATGCACATCTCTGTTTATGAGTAGCAGTAATATCAATTGTATTTATACTATATTTTTATTAATTATGGGAAGATTGAAATCATTGTGGTGTTAGGTTTAAAAAAATATACAAAAACCTGATGCATAATAATGAACAAATTCTCTCTTAAGCTATAGAAGTACAGATCTCCATAATAAAAAAAAATCTACAAAACTATTTAAAATAAATATCTGTACATTCCAAAATAGATAAGATTGTAATAACTTTGATTAGTTCATTTCCTGTGGCAGATGTTGATGAAGAAATTACTATTTAATCATTGGGCTCCCCATCCTTTCCCGTTTTGGGGACATCACTGCAATTCATATTGAAGCTTATCTGAAAGTTGTATTGCTTGTTTTGTAAACAATTTATCTGCACCTTTTCTCAATGCTCAGCATACCAAAAAGATCTCTGAATGGGGCCTTAATTTTTAAGTCAATTATCTATCTATTGTGTAATTCACAGCTAAGCTTTTATAAAAAGAAAGTTATTTTGATCAAAATAATCCTTGGATGTAACAGAGCTTTTATTTTATAAGCACAGATACAATGTAAAGTGTTAAGTTATTATGTATATAAGTTTTTTATATTCCCATAGCAACAGTAAATTGTAGTCTCATAGGATGCATTTGGGGTGTTGCTTTATGTGCTGTACAATTTTTTTTTTAAATGTATTGATGTATTTATTTGGTAAATGTAATATGATCAGAGTGGCCATTCTGGTTATATTTTTCAAGCCCTCTTAACTTGGTATTAATCGACTATATATTTATTAGTATAACTGGCATTAGGAACTTGAAAGTTCATTGCTGTACTTTCAAAAGTATGTCACCTATCCCTATCTTGAACTAGTTCTATCCAGTTCACCTCATTACACCCTATCCCTATCTTGAACTAGTTCTATCTAGTTCACCTCATTACACCCTATCTCTATCTTGAGCTAGTTCTATCCAGTCCACCTCATTACACCCTATCTCTATCTTTAGCTAGTTCTATCCAGTTCACCTTATTACACCCTATCTCGAGCTAGTTCTATCCATTACACCCTATCCCTATCTTGAACTAATTCTATCCAGTTCACCTCATTACACCAAACTCTTATCTTGGGCTAGTTTACCCAGTCCACCTCATTACACCCTATCTCGAGCTAGTTCTATCCATTACACCCTATCTCTATCTTGGGCTAGTCTATCCAGTTCATCTCATTACACTCAATCTCTTTCGGATACATTTTAATGTTATTCTCGCATCTGCATCTAGGTCTTCCCAATGGTATCATCCCATTGGGTTTTCTAATTTATTATAATACGATTCTTGTTTTTTTAATTAAAATGTAAATTCTATTACTTACCATATTCTATTTTTTGGAGATGATTTTGAACTTTTATTACAATATCTCAAATCTTGGTTGGTTTTAAATCTGATATTATTGAATTTTTCACAATATATTTCTGTACCTTGGAAGCATAAAGGTCAGCCGTAAAATAAACCTTTTGACTTAGCAGGTATGTACATATATCTTATTTACCATAGTATATAAAAAATGGCCAATATCTCAACTGGTATGGATGATTGTATTACTTAAAATGCCAATACAAATACATTTCTTAATGATTATTGTTGTTAATCTTTGAATCCGTTTGTCTTAAAACTAGGAATTTAGACTGACCAATCAACCAAGATACACATTTATTTATAGTAATAGTTTTGAATTTTGTTTATGCTTTTGTAGACCAAAGATGAATAATTGTGCAATAAAAATATATTTTACATGTAATAAGTAATTATTTTTAGATATTTTATTTCTTTTTTACCTTCCTATACAAATTTAAATAATGTTCTCGAGGTTGGGCCACATTGAGAGAATAATAATAATACTCCCACTCTATTAATTTTTTTGTTTATCTCTGTAACAACCTGTTTCATAGATCATGTGTTTACCTTGAACTATTAAGAGAGTTTAAAGTAGTTGGCCAGTGCTGGCAGTTGCCACTAAACTATATTTATTTTTTATTGTTATTAAAGTAAAAGTAATAATATAAAATAAATAAACTTTTTCCAAAGTGGTTTTGGTATCCAATGTCACAACTAAACACTACTTGGCAAACTCTGTTTAGAAATAGCAGTCTCCCAGTATTCTTATTTCTTTTGTATAATTTGTTTTACTATGTGGGATACATTATATCCAACCTATCAAAATGAGCACTACTGACTATACACGTTTCTTACAACACATTTTTATTTTCCAGTAAAATTGTCCTTTAATATTTATTTTAAAATAAAAACCAATATATCTATAATAAAAACCTCTAACTTTTTGAGGTGTTTTGTCATATTTTTAAGTAAATGAAATGATGATGGAAATAAATAAAAGGGGACAAACACAATATGGCTTTTACAATGAAAAGAACAGTTCGCACTTTACACTGCTGCCATTGGACAGAGGTGTAATGGCTACCTCTTGAAGAAAATCAATTGAAACCCTTGATCTAGGTTTCATTCTATCAAAACTCATCCTAAAAGAGTAAATAAAAAAAAAAGAAATTTGTAAAGAACTTTAGGACACTTATAACACAAAGGACAAACACAATAATAGACGTTGGATGTAAAGAAAACCTTTTTCTCTTTTCAAGATAAATTTTCTAATTTTGTGATGAATTAGTGTCCCAGTGAATAAAGCAAAAATCATTACAAATCAACAATTTATTTTCCTTGCATAATGTTAACAATGAACAATTATTTATAAAGTATTTTTATTATAAATAAGAAAAAAAAGGCAATGGCTCACAGACATTTTATATTTCATAACACCTAATGCATTATAATACTAAAATGTAATACATTTCAAACAGAGATCTTCTACTTTTTTAATAAAGTTGCCACCTAAATGTTTTATCAAAAAACCAAATGAGAAAATCATATTAATAATTAATAATTACAAAACAATTAAACTCTAAGAATAACTCAAACATTAAAAAAAAATACAAATCATCAATAATATTGTCCCCAATTCATGTATCCCAAACCAGAGTGAAATTCACCACATTCAATTTAATTTGTTATTGCCATTAAATATGAATGATAATTACCATTAATATGGGGAATAGATTAAGATTAGCCCATCTTTACCAGATTGAAATGTTAATACTGTCATGATCAAGATCTGTTCTTGCACAAGTTAAAAAAAATATACATGTACACAAATTTAGAAATAAATCATGTGACAAATGCATGATATTTTTAATATGATTAAATTAAATCATGTTTATATTAACATGACTGTTAAATTGACATTGTCATTCACAGCATACCTTTCGGGGTTCTTTTATATGCCACAATTGACATGGGACCAACGGCTTTACTTCACCTCTGAAGGAAGTTGGGGTATGGATTTTTATCGCTCAAGAAAAATACGTCGACCTTGGCCGAGTTTGAACCCACGACCTTCGGGTACTGAGGCGAGCACTTTACCCCAAGACCACCAAAGTCGACCCTTGTACAATTAGAACGTGTAAATCTGGCAGTATAAATTCAAACCACAAATCACTGTGTTTTTGATCGCCCAAGTTTCTCACACATTTGACTTCAAACTATAAAACTATGAATCACTCATAGCCCAGGATAACTGTAATATATTTAATGGTCAGCAATTGTGAAAACAAGTATGAGGGAAATAATATTGAAAAAGAAAATTAGAATAAAAACACTCATATTTTATAAACACATCAATATTTGAATATCAACTTTTTTAACTTTAACTTAGGTTTTTACTTAATAGTTGATCATAACGTTGGTGGAAGTGTAAAGAATGGATAGTGTATGTCTCACAAAAAACAAATCTTTTGCTATTTATAACTTACAAAGCATAAATACACACTAAATTATGCATGACTAACATCTCAATTTAAAATAACAGCTTTCCAGACTACTAATGTTACAAAATTAAAACTTAGGGCTTTTATTGAAATTTTACATTTTACTGTAACAAATGTAATGCCATTTTATCAATTAATTATGAATTTCACAAAAGCAAAACCTGTAATTATTTAAATTAAACCTACAGAAATTCTAATCTTAACTAAGATGCCTTAAATCAATCTAGCAAACTGCTGTAGTTGGAAGTTGGCTACTCTCTACTTTTTCAACAACTTGTTCCTGTAAGAATTTTTTTTTAAATCTTTAGCACTGCGTTTTACTACCCATTCAGGTTATATGCATGTGTGATAATCTTATAAGGATGAGGAAGCTTTAATTTAGAGGAAGTGTACTCTAATTTGCATGAAGGGGGAGTGGAAATCATTTAGGAAAAAACACCCTCAGTACACCCGACCAGAATTCAAAACCCGAGCTCACCATCATAGGCAGTCCAGTCTATTGGGAGAGTGGCGCCTTAGACCATTGGGCCACCGAAGCAGGTAAAAATAATAATGAATACATCTGTTTTTTTGATTAATATTGTATAGTTTTTGTTTTGGTAAAATAAAAAACTTGGTACACCCTGCTCAAGCTGTTAATTGTACAAAGAAGACCAAATAAAGCTTCATAGCATGCATAAACACAATAGTTATTTGATTATATATTTAATTTAAAAAAAGCTGTTACTTTCCTCCTACCTTTCACATTAATTTCTTTTCTAATAAGCACTTACAGAGCAAGGTCAAATGTAACTTCTTTTTTTAAACAAATTAAAGAAAGTTTGTAACAATTATGATTTCATGGTTTAAAAAAAAATATAGAATTTAGACAAAGGCAAGCTATCCAAGTCTCGAGATACTATCCAACAAATTCTGGCAGTATGCACAACCCAATACCGCCTGTGGTGGACCGATGGATGCGCCGGGACACAAGGAGATATCCACAACTAATTTAAACTAAAATAAATAACACTATTCAATTCTAAATAATTGTTTTTATTAAATATTAATCAAAAGTTCCAGTGAGTAAGTTTTAGAGAGCTCAGAATACACCATTTGTGAAAATATATGATGGCATTAAAATGGTAAAACTGTCCCGTTTGTCATTTCTTGAAGATATTTATAAACAATTTCTTAAACCAAACGTAAACATATTTTGTTTATTGAATATTGACTGTTACAAGCTTTTAATCTACACAAGTAGGGTGGTGATCATTTTACAAAATTAAATAATCAAAAATAGACTCCCAGCTAATAATGTATGACAATTTAGAAGCATTTTTGCTGATTCCAGTAGAAAGTAGAAGCTGATGTTTTAAATGGTCTGAATGGTGATGTAATCATGGATATTGTAGCTGAAATGGCCTCGAGATAAAATTTACTATTAATTAAAACATAAATACTTCACTACATCACTTCAACTTGGTGTTATAGGCCGTCATATTATTTGTGGTCCTGGGCCGCTTAAGTGACCATCATATTGATTGTGGTCGCGGGCTGCTTGGCAGTCTACCACTGCCTGCGTGAGAATTATTTCATATATATGCTGTCATGGTAATATGCACAACTCAATACAAAGGTTTTATTCACCTATGATCTCAAGAAGTTGTTGATATAAACATTTAAATGCATAGTTATAATATGAAAATGTCTTATCAACTAAAGGGGGGAGGGGCAAATGGTTAAAAGACAAAAATTGATAATATGCTAGTAAATACAATAAACTAAGTAGTTTTACCTAATACATTAATAAAATCAAAACTAACTTAATTCTATATAAAGACACTTGACATTATATGTATTGTAGTTTATTGAGATATTCAGTTTTTCTTCTTAAAAAATATAAATAAATAAATTACAAATTATTGTTTTGTAATTAATGATTGATATGAATATAGATTCCTAATAAAATAATTTTTTATGCAGAGCATCTTGCTACCTTTCCAGGTTACACACACTTAACACTATATATTCCATTCACTGTAGGAATTGACTTCTGAAAGGCCTTTTTCCCTACCATAAATCTACTATATAGTAGGATATTGGTAGGAAAAAAGACCTTTCAGAGAGTAATTCCTACCGTGAATGGAATATAGGTCCCCGAATAACAATGACATTAATCAACTTTAAAAAAAAAAAATGTTTCACCTTACACAGATACATAAAACCCCAAGGTTTTGTGTGACATTGACATTCTGATAAATATTTTGTTAATGCTAGGCCTATGCACAATGAACCCATTTTGGTCAGTTGATCTTTGACATTTTGGATGGTTTTATGTATGTTATTTCGTTTTGGTATGGAAAAGAGCTCTCATGCAAAGTCTCTGTTTGTTTTCCCATTTCCAATATTTAAAAGTGAAATAAAAGTGATCAAAATGGTCCAATAAGTGATTGCAGGGAAGGAAAGGACTTAGAAAGTAGTTAGTTTTCGAATTAAATTGAGTGTTTGAATGTTACAAACTATATTTTTAATTTTTAGGATCAAAAACATAACTTCTGATAATCTTGGAAGAGAGGAATACTTTTGACAAGGAATTAATTGAGGATCTACTTTATTCCATTTTACTACTGTCAAGGGGCCCATTCAAGAGGTGACAATATGATTTATCTGAAATTGCTGCGAGATTTGGTTGCTCTCCCAGTTCCCCCCCATTCATGAGCCGAAATACAAGCAATTTGACTGTCAACCGATCTTTTCCACCATCTTGTTTGGGCATATATTCATGCACACATTGTTTTTTAGCGATACTATCCCCGATTGAAACAAAAGGAAATGTAAGTTAAGGTACATATTTTTGCAGTTTTATGCCTAAAACACTTTTTGGCCATTATAAATAAAATATTGCTCTCGTAGATATGTTTAGTTATTTTTCACACTTGGTGATATCAACAGTTCTTGAATATCTGTCATTAGCATTGTGGAATTTACCAGGAATATTTATCCTCGATTAAAAAGTTCCTGATCTAATGACATTAGTATACTAAAGCAAGATTTCATTTATTTTGGTCAAACAATGGGTTCTGTCATAAAAACTGCAAAAAAATATGGAACTTCACTCGCATTTTCATCCTTCCATCCCAAGTTTAGCTAGCAGGTTGAGCAGTTGCTAAGATCCATTCACTATGAAATCTGCTTCAGATTGCAAGAAAATGCGATCAGATTCAAGAGAGAGACTGCCAATCAAAATATTGCCTGCAATCTGATCGGTTGCCCACTGACTAGGAGATATTTGTAAAATTTGGTCCAAAGCAATGAGATTGTCAACCTGGTAGCTTCAATATCACCTCATGAATGGGCCCCTTAAACTATTTAAAACTGTTAACATATATACTGAAAATTATAGAAATTACACCAGAACATAAACTTCAAATATTATATGAATACATTTTTAGGTGATCAGCATTTATATAATGAAGTTAATGTATAATAATACTGTGTATAAACACTGTAAAATAACGTAAAGTAAGGGAAAGTGAAGGAAGCCAAACTGAAAGGATAGTAGTTATGTTATGCCTAGATAGGAATAAACACACTTCTTTCTTTATTTCTCATTACACTTTTAACACTTCACACTTACACATTGTTTTATTTTTTGGAAATATTAGTTTTTCATGTAACTACAGCATTTAAAAAACAAATATAGATATTATATTGAACTACATGATTGAAGAATTTGAAATATAACTGGAAACTTGCTGTGTTGCCAAAATGATGCAACAGAAAGAAGACGTGAATAGATAGCATGTCAGAAATGTTTTTATTAAAAATATGTATAAGACTAAAAAAGTCTATAATTTGAAATAATAAATAAGTGAATAAAAGTTTTATCTTAGATTTAAACCAAGAGGGAGTCTGGATTTGGTTACCCATTGATGTGCAAGTTCCTATTACCTGAGCTGCAAAGAATAAACAATATCCTTAAGAATGGCAATAGCTTTATAATTTCCTCTACTCTGACACAAAATCTTCTCAGATCTCTCCCAAGAATCTCTTTCAAACAGCCACTAACCTCCACAACCTTCTAGCTCACCAAAAATTTACCGACCCCAACAAAACTTCTACCTAGGTTAACACAGCAAAAGGCTCACATCCATGTATGAAACAATGCTGCAACATCTGCAAAATTCATCCCCGGCAAGACCTTCAATAGTAAGAACACGAAGAAGCACTACCCCACCTATACATCTTAGTCTACCAACTTCAATGTCATTTTTGTGAGGCTGAATACATTGGACTTGCAACAAGGCCTCTGAGAATATGCATGAACAATCACTGTTTCGATACCAACCACAAAAATCTAGATAAACCACTACCTTCCCCTGCTAACACCCACAGTAAGGACTTTGACTCTTGCTACACCATCAGAGTACTCAGAGCATTCCCTACAGCCACTTGCAACAGCTCTCAACTCAGACAGTGGGAACTTGCACATCAATGGGCAACCAAATCCAGACTACCCTCTGGTTTAAATCTGAGATAATAAAGCTTTTATTATTTATTATTTCACAGTCCTGTTTAGTCTTATAAATATTTTTAATTGTAAATTTTCCAGCATACTATCCTTTATTCAAGCCTCCATTCTGTTTCATCAAGAACCCGCCTCAGTGGGGCTTAGTAAGCTAACGCGCTAGTCGTGTTGAGCTAGACTGCTGAGGATGGGGAGATTAAGGTGCAAATCTCAGTCAGGTGAACTATGGTGAGGGGGATGTTGTCCCTAAATGGTTTTCCACTTTCCCTTCATGCAAATGTGGGTTCACTTCTTCTAAACTCAACCTCCCCAATTCCTAATCCATTAGCGTAATTAGTAATTAAACGTACAACCCGAACGGGTAGTAAGACGTGGTGCTAAATAAAATATTGCATCAATTTGGCAACACTGCAAGTCTTCAGTTATATTTCAAATTCTTCAAGTATTTAATTCCATATAACATTTTTCTTTGTTTCTTTAGGTGTGTCTCTTTATATGAAAAAATGAATATTTATGAAAATTTAAACAATGTGTAACTGTGGAAGTATTAAAAGTGTAATGAGAAATGAAGAGATAAGTGTGTTTGTTCCTATATAGGCCTAACCTCTGTGGCAGCGCGTGATATTTATTTTTGGTGGGTCCAGGTCAAAGCTTAACGGTAATGATGTTTTTTCACCACATTTTAACATATAAAATCAAATTCATTCAGTTTTCTTATTTAAAAAAAATCACTAGAATGACAAAATCGCTTAACAAATCTACAAACAGAAAGAATAAATTAATACAGCTTTTGAATCAAACTTATCAAGGGATGACACTATTTCATTATTTGTACAAAAGTTGGATCATGTCTGTTCTTCTGACTGGCAAACATATTGATGACTATTGATGAAGTTTGGAAATTCAGCAATTTTAACCAGTCTTGTCCCATGGTGTTCCTAAGGAACGTTTTGATTCTTTTTAACTTTTCTCTGACTCTGCAGTTGAAAGTGGAGTGGTTAATGTTATTTGCGGGGTTTTGCACACTTCAAATAATGAATCCTCAAAGGAATATTCGGTGAAAATCTGTACAAATCACAAAGTGAAGACATATTTTTAATGTATCATTTTGGTATATATCATAGTTCATTTATCAATTTTTCTTTTGAAATAATTGGTCTGTAATTTGATTTAAAGGTGCTGATTAAGTTAGTTGGGAGGTTTTCTCTGTACAAAGTTAAATTTTTTGAGTCAACTACAAAAGAGTTGATTGCTGGAAACATTCTTTGAGCTGATTAATAACGATATAACACACTTATTATACATTTGCCTTTAGATTTACTTTTGAGTCTTGTTTAGACCGTTTTCTTTGGGGAGGAAAACATGTCTTTATCAGCATTCACTTGATACCTGTTAGTGTTTTCTCGTATTCAGATATAGCTGACTCATAATTTTATAATGCATAAGATATGGTTATGGTAATGACACTCTGTATGTGAATTGTATCGTACACAATGTCGACATGTTTCATTATGTTGTAGAAAAAATATAGAGAAAACAAAAAATGTATTGTTAAGTAAGTTTTTTAAACCAAAAGCTTCCCTCATTGTTACATCATCCCACCCATCTTCATCTTCAATCTTCTCAAAACGTTCCAATGTCTGCTTTGTTTTCTTTAAAACTGCCTACAACCCAGGATTGAAAGTTCCATCTCGCTGCTGGAACAGTAGTTATGTGCTTACTGCATACTGAGTGCAGCAAGTCACTGCGTTCAGGTGAACAAGAGAAGAATGTTGTAAGCCCAGTAGTATCTTTAAAAAAATACTTTACTGTTTTTATGTTTTTCAAACAAGCTGCTTTATTGACCAAATTGAGTTGGCAGGCCTAGAAGTGTACATATTTGAAATGTGGGAATGAACTCTGCAACACAGTTTGAACGCCACCATGGCTACCACTCATTTTCACAGCAGTCATATGCTTGGGCTATAATTTTATTTTCTACATTGAAAGGATGTAGCCTTTTTCTTTCAGAAACTCGCTAAGATCACTAGCTGTGTGATCATGTATCTCTTCAAAAGAAAGAAATCTTTCAACTGGTTTACAGCCCTTGATATATCACAAAATAATAACAAATTGTCTTTGATAGGTTTTATCAGTCATCTCATCAGCCTGCAAGGAAACAAAATCAGCTGCAGTAATGTATGTTTTAGCTCCTCGATATAAATACCTAAATACATACAATCTAGTAGATCACGCTGTATAGTGTGTGAGGTATTTACAAGCTGAAGCACTATCAAAGTGTAGAGTCTAACACACTATCGAGATTGCTCAGTAAAGATAAGAAATTTAAAAAATGCCTCAATTTGCCAATTCTTGATTTTCATTGTGCCCTCTTAATGCCAGTTCATAAGTACAACAGTATTTTAAGGATTTAATTAATATATCCAATTTATGCCTATTTTTTGACCCCTATTCATTGTGTTTTTGAACTGAAATTTTGACTGCGGAATCTATCTGTGATGCAATATTTACTGTTCCAAATGTTTTCAACTTATATACATTTCCCAAACTATTACATATTCCTCATGTTTTTTTAATTATTTCACTTTAATATTTAAGCCTACCATTGTCCACAACTCCACACCACAAAATAATAATGAAAACAAAATAAGCATTGTTTTTCTTCACTCAATAGTTCACCACAAATTTTTAGCAAACTAAACATTAGAAAAAGGTATTTTTTTCTGCATAAATGTAAAGTTACTAGACTGATGTGCTCTTAACTGTTTAGTTTCAAATTTTTCTTGCAGTTTTAATGTAAAAAAAAATCTACTTTATTCATTGTCACTTACTTAATGGGTCTTTAACACATAAACGCTAATACAAAATATAAACTATCTTTATTGAATCGTGGACTGGCCCAATGAGCTACTGTATGGCTGGCAGTAAAATGACCTTGAGAGATATCTACCAATTGACAGCGAGCTTATATGAGAGGGGCTGGCCCGTGTAAGCTTCTCCAATTAGTCATTGGAGTCTACAGTCAGGCGACGGTTGCAGCGAATAATGAATCCTCTTGGGACTGGAATATTGTATAACAAATCAAATAATCCTCTGTGTGTAGAGAATGGTGCTCCACTTCATATTAATGTTTTTTACTAAATATGTTATGAAATAAAAAGAAAAAAATATATTTTTTGTTGTTCAAAAAGTGATGGTGGGCCCAGGCCTCTGGCTTCCTTCACTATAATTTACTTTACATTATTTTATAGTGTTTCTACAAGGTATCACACATACCCAAGCAATTAGGCAGTTTACATATTTTTCATATAAGTTTATACGTTTCTTATTTCACAATATAAAAATAATTTTGTATATATTGCTAGATTGTTTGAAAACAAATAACTCTCAAAACGGTCAAGCTATAGGTAAATATTTGTTTTTTAAAATATTTAACCTTGATAGATTTCAATATAAGTACTAATTACATTCAAAAAAGAAAACATGCATAACTATTTGTATAGATTCCATATATTATAAATTATATTGTACAAATATTTATTCTTTGACTTTTAAAAGTAATAATTTTATATTTGGTTCTTATATTGAATTAACGAACATTTTGATCTTGAAAGTGCCATAATGAAATATATATAAACATATAAACATAAAAACAAAGCAACCACTTGAGGTAGCCCCACATTTTTTATAATAGTTCCTAGAGGTCTTTTGAGTTCAATTCTCGGTAGTACCATAGGTATTTTTCCCGATGGGGAATTGTTCCTATGGTCATCATAGTCTGGTTAGTTAGACTTAAGTTATGTTTAAGACTTCCACTGGCACTACATAATCATAATCATTATCACCTCATTGGTGGAATGTAATCACAACTACATGGTGCCCCAACCTCAGTTGGTTACATATCCGCCACCACCAATGTTTTTTTCCATGTTATTTTTATGCAAAGTTTTTAGTTTGAAGAGAATTTTTTTAAGATAATATTTTTATATTGGTAAATAAATCTGGCCTAAAGAGTAAGCTGAATCCAAATTTTATGAAACTTAATTCTAACAAAATAAGAAATTACATTTATTTAGGAACTAAATGGCCACAAATAAGTAAAGAAAAATATGAAATGATTATCTGTACATAAAAAGTCAAAGGAATATTTTTTCAAGAATTTGATTCTGATTTTTTTTAAATCGGACACTCACTTAACACTCCAAGTTAACAATGTTGAATGGATATGAAATACATAATCTAATGTAATGATGTACAGGAGGATGATATTTAATTTTTTTTAACACTTGTTTGAAATCATATTGGTGTTTTATTAGAACGATTTGACCTTGATGGGTAAATGTAGTTGTTACACAACAGAATGTTTCATGGGTGTGGAAGAGGAATAGAGCATGCGTTCAAATCTACATGATTCATTCTTAAATACAAAAAGACCTGCCTGATATTTTAAGCTTCCAATTAAATATCCCAAATTTGCAAATATTTCAGTATTTGTTTAGTGTTTTGTTGCTGTGAAATTCCATTTTACTCAGACAAAAAAATAATATTTTCCTAATTTTCTCTTGGTAGGTAAAAACCCTGTTTAAATGGGAGTATCATTTCTTCAAAAAATCAAATTGTGATTCATTAAGTGGACCTCTAAATTAGGTACGTGTTTATGTAGACTATTTTATCCTACCCCTTATAAGAAACATGTTTTAGCCTTGATGGTATCCATGATGTTATATGACACATCAAAAGCAAAGAACAGCAATATTTTGTTTTAAGCCACTGCTTTAAATTATTCGATAAACTGAGCAAATTGTGAATCCAACTTATACCGGCTCCCAACAAGTTAACATTATCAAAGTTCTACTGTTCAATGACATATATTTATCTTGAATTATTATCTTTTAAAATGTTGATGTGGTTTTGCTCAAAAAATACAACACCAAATCAAATATCGTGAGAGAGATAAAATAGAAAGCTTTGCCTACCACAGTGTAATAATGCTGAAATGATATTTTAAGGCATGTTTCAAAATGTTATTGTATTGTTTTAGTTAAATGATGCTATGATGAATTGATATAATATAGCTAAAACAAATAAATACAACTTATGAAATTATTTATGATACACAAGTGACAACAACAATGTGCTGAACATATTTTACAAGAATAAGAATAAAAATGTAATTGTATTTGCATCAATAAATGAGTTTTTTTTAAAAAAATTAAGTATTTTTATTTTATTCAGAAAATAGTAAAAATTAAGATGTAACAATCAAGAAATAAGTGTTTCCAGTATCAAATTTATCTTTGGTTTGAAGTGAAGGTTCCTTTAATTATTTTATGAATCAAATATACCAACCTTATAAAGTAGTGGTAAACAGATGAGTTAGAATTTTAGGCTCAAAATCAAATTTTGACATTTTATTCTCCAGAATGGTAGTCTAATTAGAACAAATGAGGTTTTTAATGAGCATTTGATTAAATTTTGAATAAACTTCACTTAGAATATACATTATGATATTCTCAAAAAACATTGTGAATAGTTGAATTGAGAAATTTGAATAGTATATAGAATTGATTAAGATTTTTAAATGCCAATTGAATTTAAAATAGCTTAATTTAAAATAGAAAGCCTAGATACATTTTTGATTTCTCATAGTATCCTCAAAAACCACAATAAATGATTTATTAATTTGTACCTCATAATGGTAATTTTAACCCCTCCAGACTTAAATAAACAAAGTCTTCCAGCCTCAGCAATAGGCCTGTTATCAAAGCTATAGATGAGCTCAGAAGATACTTCAATAACAGTATGTAATGGAGCATAAATGGCCACCTTGTACAATTCAAGTGAGTTTGTAGCATATAGAAATATTTTGCTTGCAATAAAATGTGTAAGGGAAACATCACATTTGTTCAAATTCATAGCAAGTCCCTAGCGACAGGATTAAATGGTACACCACTGTATATAATGAAGGGATTGTGTGATTTGCTTAGCACCATTTTTACTGATTCACGTCAACACATCTAGATTCAGTTATCTTAGTTGTATTAGTTTTTTAATGCACTTCTATTTGAAGACCTGTATGTAATAACTATACTAACTTTGAAATAACTTATTTGGATTGGTGAAAATATTTAATGACATTAAGAATACTTGCTTGGTTTTTGTTTCTCAATTTGTTCTATGAGCTGAAGATAAAAAATGTGTTACTAAAACACATTGCATTAACAGTAAATAAAAAGAAAATGCTGACAGGAAAGAGTCTAATGGAGTTAGCATAGTTTCACAATTTTAAATTTTACTTTATGGCACAATATTATGGTAATGTGTTCAGTTACATAATTTGTTATTTCAAAACCATGCAAAATCCACAAACTTGACATTTTATTTTAGTAAATTATTTTTTATGGTAAATTTGTACACATAGAAGTTGTGCATGGTTATTTATTTATTTTTAAACTATCTTTTTAGCACAACATTTTACTAATTTTTCAGGTTATGTGTGTATGTACTAATTACACTAATGATTTAGGGATGAGGGTTGAATTTAGAAGACATATGCCCGCAATTGCATGGAGTGAGGGTGGAAAACCATTTTTGAAAACCAACCCTTGGTATGCCCGACCAGGATTTGAACCCCAATCTCTGTCAGCGGCACCCTATTCTAACACAAGTGTGGGGCCTTAGACCATGTGACCACCAAAACACATACAAAGTTATGTTACTTTTGGTGTTTTACATTATGTCTGTCAAACAGTAATGAAGAATTAAAAGTCACTTAGCTCAACCAATATAAAGCTAATAGTTATGCATCCTGGTCTTCAAATGTATAATATATTAAAAAAATAAAAATAAAAAACCAGCTATAGCTGTTACAATGTTTACTAACTTTGTAAAACTAAACCTTACGACTATTTTTGATATTCTAATGCTGCTCCCCGTACCATACATGCTAGCACCGTATCTAGGAAATAAGTGACTCGTCAGATTGTGGGCAGTCCCATCGAATGTGCACCTCTGGAGTGAGATTGGTGATATGGACGTGCACTGCCTGGAACTTCTCAAACTTAGGTGGGATGGGACACAGACGGAACTGTACTTCATCACCGGGTAGAGGCACGTATTCACCTTCGATGCTACAAATAATTGCAAAATGTGAAACCAAACAAATCCAATTGTTTCATATATTCTTCAATTCTCTAAATAATAGAGCAAAAAATTTAATTCTTTTGATTATATCATAGAAAAAAGTTAATAGAAACAAAATTTCATTTCTAAATTAACCACTTAAATATCAAACCAAAATTAATTTCCATGTAAATAGTGCTATATAAATATTTCTGCTCAACAAATATTTTGAAGAACTTTTGGATTCAACCCACATATTTTTTTACTAATAATTATACATCAAAATTTTGTGAGATATGTCTTTACAAACGTTTACTTAGTACATAAAAATTACTATCAAAACATATTATTTCAAAGATCATTGTAGCATTTTTGAACTTATAATAAGTTAGTGAAATAAAATAAAATTAGTATATATTTTTTGTTAAATTGACTATTTTTCCTTTTAAATTAATATCATGCCCCCTTTTGTTTATTTAAATGTGAATTTTAAGTACCAATACCAAACATATTTTTTTAATCATTAGTAGACATCGTTATTTGCGTTTGTTGCCTGAAATTTCAGGGGAAAGAGGTACAAATTGGACTATCTATTAAAATGATTGTAACAAAAAGTATGAGTTATAGTGTAGGGGTTGTTGAATTACTGAACTAACATAGACACCCTCCTTACTGATAGATACTGTTTAGTGGTTATTTCTGCCCTTATTCTTCTCTACGTGATTACAGAATTCTGTGAAATTGCCACTCTTTATTGGGATACCTATTATTTTGCTCGCAAGTTGTCTTTTGTTTTTAACATCAGTATGCTGTTGAGAATTCGTCTCAGCAAGTTGCAACTCTGCGACCCACATTATCTCTCCCGCACTGTAGCGTTGAAAAATAGTCCATAAGGGTCACATCTCCATGATCATTTATCTATCTCGTTTTTTTAACCTTGCCTCTCCTGTGGTCTTATACACTGTTGATCCTTGTCTCTCTCGTGTGTGACAGGACAAATCAAGCTTTTTTTCATT
Organism: Timema shepardi; assembly: GCA_902151425.1. NCBI lineage: Eukaryota > Metazoa > Arthropoda > Insecta > Phasmatodea > Timematidae > Timema > Timema shepardi. The sequence continues at coordinate 124,618 of CABFVX010001466.1, read as the reverse complement.
GGTGATAAACTGTGTGAATTAATAGTGTGATGATATTTATATGTTTATATATATATTTATTCATAACAATGTTACTCAAACACACACACACAGTTTTATAGGGGAGCTCCTTTCATCACATAGCTAGTAGTTAGAAAAGCACAAATCAAGATCATCTCAACCATACCCGCTTCTTCTGTCACTTGACAACTTCGAAAGGTAGGACTTTGAACAAAATCTTTTATTGCACACATCAAATTCATTCTGTTTAAATCAATAAACCTAGTCCCCCAGAAATGTCTTACTACATTAAATTTAATGTCTCTTCGGCAAATAAGCTCGCACAGGGGTACAGTATTGTATTATTAGCTTTGGTTATATTTGGCTACATTTCATCGTGTGTCGGGGAGTGTACATTGAACACGACAATAGTGGCATAGCTTCTATATTCAGCATAGCCTTGATCAATGTGAGCATGTGTATGTTAAGGTGAAGATGTTCGTTCGGCATGTTTGTGGATGAATGAGTGAAATGTGACAATCAGGCAATCCACACGGTGTATCGAGTGTCTTTGACCATTGACTTTGGTCACTGTGTTAAGAATTATGGAGCTGATGTTGAAAAAAGACCATAAGGGAATACAAGAAAGAAATGGGGAGGAACAGATAATAGAAAGTGTGCGAGTGAGATGAGAATAATGGAATCAATTAAAGGAGGGAGAGTGGTGGAAAGATAGCTAGGAAGATGAAGGCAATTTACTAAACTGACATGATCACAGGCGGTTAATTGGTGGGGGGAACTACTGTGTTAAGTATTGGTATAGAGAGAGGTCTTGCCTAAAACTTCATTAACACAGGAAAATGCATATTTAATATTCACCACTAATAATTATAACTGTTCTGGGCATACTTCACAAGAAATTACAATAACCGAAGGTCTCCAATCAACAAGAAAAAAGTTTGGGACCTCACCCAAGGGCTCTGAAAAGGTCACACACAAAATTGGGTGTGTGAATATTTAAGTACAAAGCAGAAGCCATAATTTTGATATCTCTTTATCCAATTCTTTTAAGCTACTTGGTTTTAATTTTTAGCAAACAAATAATTATTTAGCTACTTTTAATACCAAAATTCAGTCAATTTATCTACCACAAATCCAGGTCCATACTAGTATCCTTAAAATAGCGCATTATTTAACAATTTCACACATCCACACTACATGCTTTATATATTTTTGTCCAATTTCCCAAGTGATGAAAATTTAAAACCATCCAGTCAAGCAATATAAACCAAATCTTTGTTTCCAATAGTAAACACTTACTCAGAAATGTGGACAAATATGTCTTCCCCTCCTCTTTGTGGTGTGATAAAGCCATGCCCCTTAGAACGACTAAACGCTTTCACTGTGCCCCTTTCTTGAGGATTCTCAAATGCTCTTGCAGATCTGTAACACACAAATTATTCCAACAATTGTAAAGTACTGAAGCTGGATGCCCCTCGTTGAGTGCCAATTGTAAAAGTACTGCCCGTATTGTCATCTGCGGTTGAGAACTAGTCCCACGTTGTTGCGCCAATTGTAAAAGACTGAATCTGGATGCCCCTCGTTGGAACGCCATTTGTAAAATACAGATACTGGATGCCCCACATTGGAACGCCATTTGTAAAAGCCTTAAATACTGCCCCTCGTTGAGTACGCCAATTGTAAAACATGTAATTTAAACAATAAATATTGGACTAGATGTTGAGATAAATCTGCCCAAGAAATGAGAAAAACTGTGTTTTGCTGTCACAACGACAATTTTATTTGCCCTTAAGTTGTTTTGTAAATAAAATAAACCACCACTTAATGTTGTAAAACACTTCCATCTCGTCTGCCGTAGCAGAGTAGAATGAGTAGAATGACGCGTCTAACAAGCTAGCATGCTCTCGAGTCGAGCCGTGTGAACCCTGTCATTCACACCCTCGAACCCAGACCACTCCTTGCTTTCTTTCCATCGACCAATAGGGTTAGTTTTATATTTAGCTCGCATTTAAGAAAACAAACGCGTTACTCTGCACCTGCTATTATTTTACTGTGTATTACAACACGGAAGTAAAAACCTTGCTTCTTGCACGTGCAGTTAAAATAAAAGAAAAAGAAACATGGCCGTAGTATAGAAAAGATGAGTTTACATTATATTAACTGAAAAGAAGAATTATTAATATATTTGCTTTAAAATATGATCTCGAATATTAAAAAGACAGGAAAAATCGATATCATTACACAATCACTAAATATTGTCGAGAATAAATTATTTACTTACTCTATGGCATTAGGAACTTGAAAGTTCAATACCACACTCACAAAAGTACACAATCTATCCATATTTTGAACTAATTCTATCCAATCTATCTCATTACACCCTATTTCTCTCAGGTATATCCATGTTATCCTCCCACCTGCGTCTGGGTCATCCCAGTGGTCTTTTCCCCATTGGGTTTGCCATTCAAAACCTAAACACGGTTCTAGATACTCTCATTCGCGCTCCATGACCTGCTCACCATAACCTGCAAAATTTTACTATCCTAACAATGTCTGGTGATGAGTACAGGGTATGCAGTTCATCAATATTTAGCCTCCTCCACTCACCACTATCGTTGTAGTAGTAGTAGTAGTAGTTGTAGTAGTTGTTGTAGTAGTTGTTGTAGTTGTCGTAGTTGTTATTATTATTATTAGCACCGCGTCTTACTACCCGTTCAAGTTATACGCACCCTCCTATCTTCATCCATTTTAGGAACTAATATCTTCCTAAACACCTTGTTTTCGAACACCCTAAATTCTGTTTCGTCATTTAGCGTAAGAGGCCATGTTTCAAACCCACAGAGAATACATTAGCATATTTATTAATACTTATTCAGTGTTCTGTCTTATGAAATGTCCATCCCTCTGGTCAGTGAACTTAGACCGCCAATGAGCCCTGTCCCCTACCTCCTTGCTGATGCTCATTTTTTTAATGTGTGTGTAATTGCACTCTTGAATTCAGTAAGTCTTTGTGTATAACTTTTTTTCTGTGATTGCTGATTGGTAGCAGGGTTGATGGCTGGTTAGTAACTTTAATTTTCATGCTGGCATTTATTTAAACAAAATCAAGCAAATTGTGCCAACAAAATTTTTGTTTAAATAAGCTACAATAAAGTTTTAATTTTAGGGTAATGCTGAAGAGTAATCCTTATGATAACTATATGCCGAGTAATTATAATACACCTTACATGGTGTCAACTCAACTTGACCAATGAAATTTCCGACTTTTACCCTGATTTTCCCTGATCATTTCCTAAAATTCCTGACTAAAAAGTATGTCACATCCTTCTAAATCCCCCACCTCTGTCCTCAATTTCCTATTAATCCTTTTTATGAATGATAAGTTTCAAAATATGTATAAAAAAAATTTTAAATTTGTATTAACATCATTTACTAGAAATTATAAAACACATTACACAACTACAATCAAAAAAACTACAGTTTAAATAACATTATTAGTTACTGTTTTAATGATTATTATATTTAATCTTTTGAGTAAAGCCACATTTTCCCAGATTGTTTTTTTTTTGTAATTTACCAAATTCCCGACCACTTCAAATTCCTGGCTAATTCCCGTTTTTCCTGATTTTCCCGGATGGTAGACACCCTGGCCTTAATGAATCAATTTATGTTTTGAACTATGGTTTAAAGTACTTTAGTGATGCTGGAGCATAAATTGTTCAGATAAAACACTAATATATACCAAAACATAGTATTTTAAAAACAGCTTTCACTGGATCAGCAGTTTCTCGAAGTCCAAGATTTGACTTTAAAGAATATTTGAAAGCATTGACAATATTCTCCTCTTAATTATATATATATATTTTATTTTTATTTGAATTTTATATTTTATTACTTGGCGCTTAAAGCACATCTTCTTCTAAATTATTCAGATATGATAGTTACCAGATTCTAACTAGGAAATTACTAGTTATTTCTTGTTTTTATGTTCACGCCCTGAAATTATGAGGTATCAGCTACTGTAACTAACTTCAGTGTGTGATGTAAAGTTGAGTCAAAACTACAATGTTAAAGTCTTTTAAAAATTAACTTCCTGCTCTCGAACAACCCAGAATAATGTAGATGTTTAATTTGAGGCAGTTACCGGTTCTTAAACATTCTAGTAAGTTCTATTGGACTGAGATATACCAAACGAGTGGTGAAATCTAAGAGTCGCCGTGATGCCAGTCATTGTCACGAACGGACGTGTGCTCGGCGCTCGTGCAACATGAACATTTTTCTACCCAAGTATCAGTGTTATAATCATTTAATAAACTAATATCAACATTATATGGCATTATTTATTTCTATCACAAAAAGTGAAGCCCAATGTCGAGGAATAATAATAACTATTACGTAAGATAGCAATAGGTGCACAACGTGGACCCATAGCAATAAACTTCGAAACATAGTGCAATTAGCGGCCCAACTTGGAACCAGCTAATTAGTGACGTTACAATTGGCGTCCAAACAAAGGGGCTCGTAACTAGGGTGTTACAAATAGCACCCAGCTAAGGGGCGTTAAAAATGGCATCCCAACTAGAGGCAAGCCATGGAGAAAGTTATAAATGGCAGCACAATAAGGGGCAGTTACAAGAATGTTACAAATGGCATCCCAACTAGGGGCAAGCCACGAAGATGTTACATAGCATCGCATAGTGGTGCGGATTTCTGTGTTATACTTGAGAAAACAGATTTGAGAACTAGTGGAACAGTTAGAACAAAAAAAAATTGTAATGAAAAATAGCTTAACAATGAAGAAAAACACATTTATGTGTTTAAACAGGTTCGAGTGTATCTAATCATATATCCAATATCCTGATTAATCAGTTGTTAGATGGATGGTTAGGATATTTCTGAAAAAATAGTTGATAAACTTTGAAATCTAGTAACTCCATAATATTCTATTATAAATTGTGTAACTTACGTAGAATCGGTTCTTGTGCGGCGAGTGATGATAGGACTTGGCACTTGTAATTTGGGATGACTGCTTGGCGAGTCTGGGGACAGAAGCGACGATGTGCTTCCTGTGACGCTGGGACTCTTTTGGAGCTCAGACATGATGGATGACTGTAGAACTGTAGGGATTAGGTTAGGTTAGTCAGTTGTTTTAGTCATTCATTTTAGTGAGTGATTTATAAACATAGTGTCTACTCAACTTGACCAACAAAATTCCCAAATTTTCCTTGATTTCCCCTAAAATTCCAGACTCAAAAGTATGCCACACCCTTCTATCCCCTCCCCCCTTTACCCCACGGTTTTTATTAATACTCTTTATGAATAATGATAATAATAAAGTTTAAAATTTAAATGAACATTGTTTTTATTTGTATTTGTCTACTAGGAATTATAAATATATTACACAACTACATAAAAAAAGACAATTTGAATCATAATGTATATACTGATTGTTAAATTTCATATTTTGAGTAAAACAACATTCTCTTAGATATTTTTTGTAATTTACCAAGTTCCCGACTTATTCCCGTTTTTCCCGAAAGCACATTTTTAAAGAAACAGATGCAAGCCAAATGATGTTAAGACACACAGTGGCCCACTGGCTTCTTTGGTGCAGACTGACAGCTGACCGCTTTGAAAAGTTATCAGACCAAAATATGTATCTCTACACCGAACCATATGATCTGCAAAAACATGTGTTTAGCAGCTGTCACTTCTGACGGTCAAAATATGGGTATATACCTAAATGTTGACCGTCAGAAGTCAGCTGTGAGCTGTCAGTCAGCACCAAAAAAGCCATGGAGCTACTGTAGATAGCTTACATTTGTCAAGAGTAAGTAAATTTGGTAGAGACACATTTACGCTCCCTAAAAACAATATACTCAAACAGAAGGAATTAAAATACACAGCAATGTTGTATTAAATAAGTTATAAATGTGAATATTTTTTAAAATAGATATGTTAAATATATATTATATTATTTATTTAAACACCCAGTTATTTAAAACAATAAAAATTCATAAACAAAGACTTAAGAGTAAACCTTTAAATTGTATTGTGGATGACTAGGCATCTATTTGATTGGCATGTAATATGTTCGAATCTAAAATTTTGAAATAGAAATTGTCACACCCAACCAGACATCTGGATAAACTCCCTAACTACATCATTCTCAACCAATTACCAATAGAATAAATATGACATTTTAATGTGTTATTACATTTATGCTTGATAAAGTGAAATTCCCAAATTGGCCACACATATACTGCATCATACTACTACATAATAATCACCACAGGGATAATTCAGTCGAATACAAAAAACACTGTTATGACAAGAAAGGTTCACTTGAAATAAAAACAAAAAAAAACGGGATTGAAGGGTGGTAATCCAATTATTACCTTCCCTATTTATCAGTACAAACACCTTTGGTATTCATCCACCCAATTAAACTTGCTGTCTGGCAAATATTAGAGCTAGGCTTATGTCCAACATTGTATTTGATGTATGAGAGATGTTCAGTAAATATGTTTCCCAGTTTTTGTAAATTGTCAGCAATTTATTCACACAAATTAGATATTTACGACTGACCGTGCTGTAAATTAAAAACTAGAATCATATTTACTTTACTTTCCCTGATGGGAGTAGAAGCATTTCCAGCTGTTGTACATACGTCCAGCAGCCAACTGAGTTGACTGTGTGTAGCTCATGTGTTTGAGTAAAATATCACACCAAATGGTGAACGTTTGCGTGTCAGATGTGGCTTAGCATACAAGGGGGCTCGTGGCCTTTCAGAAAGTGGCATTCCCATAAAGCTGTGGAAATTTATGAAGAAGAAATAGGCGAATCAAGTTTTTATTTTATAAATTTGGACTCAAATCATGTTGACATATTAAGGTCTTTCACTTTTATTTGTCAAATGTAGTTACAAAAGTTGTCTGGTAGTTTTATTTTAGTGAAACTACTTTTTCTAAAAAGAAATTGTGTACTAGATCCAATGTCACTGAGGTGTAATACAATGTGGTCTTGTAAAATGTGGTAGCACCATTTAGCTGTATTAGTATGGTCAATTTGGAGATAAGTTAACTAAATGATACACTGACAAAATTATAATTCTCTTAGCCTCTAGAGAAGTCGGGAATGAAACGTAATCATCTAATCATAAAATACACTCTAATTCACTAAGAATTAAAAAATTTAATACTACCCTTATACTCACAAGGAAATGGCGAATCTAATGATATTATAATAATTATATTTATAATTATATTTTTATACAACAAAAGCGAAATCCAAACATAAATTTATTAGATCAACATGTTGTATGCCCGCTTCAGTGGCCACATGGTCTAAAGTGCTACTCTCGCAAAAGAATAGATTGCTGAAGATGGAGAGATCAGGATAAAAGTGGTTTTCCTAAATGGTTTTCCGCAGATCTGAGTACACTTCCTCTAAAATTAAACCTTCCTAGTATCTGATACATTAGTGTAATTCGATAAGTGTAAATAATCTAAGTGGGTAGTAATGCGCGGTTACAAAAAAAAGTGTAGTTTGATCCATGAGCCCTTACGATATCTTATACTAAAAAAGTTAAATCATTTATTTTGTGAATATTAATGAAATTCTACTTTATTAGTGACTATAACAGTAGACCTAGCTAGGTTCGGTCAAGCTAAGTTGAAACTTTTTTTTAGCACATTGTCTCACTACCTGTTCGGGTTCTACACCTATGTACTAATTACACTGTTAGAATAAGGAAGGTTGAAGTTAAGAGGAATTAAACCCAATTTGTATGGAGGGAGAATAGAAGCCCATTTAGGAAAAGCCCTCCTTAGTAAACCTGACCAGGACCAAGACCTAATCAACCGTCTTCGGCAGTTTAGTCTATTGCATGAATAGCACCTTAAGCCATACCACTACCAAAGTGGGTGGAAAGGACCTTAAAAAAGATATTTATATATTTAGCCTTAATAAACATATATATATTATTAGTTTATTTTAATACTTGCCTTTCGGTGGATGAGTTCTGGATTTTTTACGTTTTTAAGAGATTTTTAGTTCATTTCTAATGAAGCCTTGTGTGAGTTTGCTGGTGTAAAATCATTAGTGAATGTGCAAGAGAGTTTTTGTTTGGATAATAATAGTGTCTCAAAAAATTCATGTTGAAAAAAAAAGAAAAAAAAAAGTGAAGTGTGGTCACTTCAGAAGTTTGTGCATATAAGTATACATAAAGCTTTGATCCTGCAATTTAATAGAATTCTCAACAATATTTAAGTGATTCATTATAGGAAGAGCCCTGCTTTTATGGTGAATAAAAAAGCCCAATTTCGTTTTTAAGTTTTCCAAAAGCGGTGAATTACAAAAATCCTATTTTTGCGACGAAATTATCGAATTAAGACAAGTGTGTTAAAAAAAAGTGGTTTTTACCAAACTTTCGTGATTAAGGTGACTTTGTTGGGTTAAAACTAGACTTCCAGGACAATGTTTGAAACAGGTAAACTAAACATATTGAAGTGAAAACCAAAAATTACATTTTGTTTGGACAAAACGGTAAAAAACACTAGTCCGCAAAAAAATGTGCTGTCAACTTATTAAAAAAGTAAGATTTAGCGGCAGCTGGTCCGGGAAAAGTATGTACAAGTCACAAAGACAAAATATTACACAAAAATCATCTTGTTACTTCACAAAAATTGTGACTATATTTTTAAATCTCAATTTAGGCTAGAAAAATACAAAATAACTACTCAACATCACCAAACTGCAACATGCAGCTGGTAACAATGTTATCCACTTTCATTGTGGTTCTGCGGTCTGTTACTACTAAACTATACCTAGAAAAATATCGTTCTGAATCTGCATTTGAAATCGGCAGCCACAACGCTTGCAAACACTTTGTTGCGAAGTCACTGAACATACTGTCTGTCTTCAGCCCTAGCAGCACATTCTCAATTTTTAAACTTTCGATGCCATCACTCTCTTCCATCAAAACTTTCAATTTTTATTTTTCAATATCCCAAAATATTAGCGCGAATGCCGAAAATCGCGGACATCATTTAAAATCGCGAATATCACGCTAAAACGCTGATTTCGCGAATTTTCCCGACAATTCTGAGCATATATTTGCAATCAGGGTAACCTGAAATGTGAACATCTGAAAGAAAAAATGTCATATCTAACATTCGCGAATTATCGTGAACTCCACAAACGCAGGGCTCTGAATAGGCTAACAAAGCTGTTGAATAACCTTGAATTTAGTACCATACAGGATTTCTAGCATTTTTACTAGTGTAATTCCTGCATCAAGGTGGTGATTTTAGTTGCCTTTTTTAGAGAATGAAAAAAACCCTGAAAATGTACAATTTTTAGATTATGTCCCCGAGAAGTATATGCAAAACTGGGCAACCAGTGTTCAAATTCCTGTCCAGGTCTAATTTTTATCAACATACCCCAATGTATACAAATATATTGGCTTTCTATTTTAGTCATCTTGTAATGTTTTAATTATAACCCATAAACGAGCGAGAGCTCAAATGATTAATCAAATATAATTTAAAATAAAGTCAATTTTATTGTTAAAATTAAAAACTAGAATGGACCCATTCCCAATTATTTTGTAAAATCTTACCAAATAGCCCAGTTTCTCCTACTAAAATTGTTGATTTTTTTAAACAAGTTTTATAAGTAATATTTCAAACGTTCACATATTACCTATGCCGGTGATTAAACTTTTGCTATAGTTTTGGCGTATTTGTTTGTCATTTAGCTTATTTTGCAACTTGCTACAGCATGCCCAATAAATTAACAGTTTTTATCCAACATAAGAAAAATGAATAAAACTAACAATAGAATATAGTTCTAAGAATAGATAGCGCTCTAGAGAAAGTATGGTTCTAAAATACATGATAGATATCGCAACAGAAAAAGAATAATTCAACTAAAACCAGATATTTCTATATTAAAAATAAGTATATAATCGATAAATGCGTTTAAAATGTATGATTAACATAAATTAACTTACAAATTGGTCAATATTTTAATATGCTGCACGAGAATATGGTACGGAAAGAATTGTAGTACTACAGCAGCCCCATAGCTTCTTTGGTGCTCACTGACAGTTCACAGCTGACAGCTAAAAGCTTTGAAAAGCTACCAAACCAAATTATGTATCCCTACGCTGAACCATATGATCTGCAAAAACATGAGTTTAGCAGCTGTCATTTTTGACAGTCAAAATTTAGGTATTATGCCTAAATGTTGACTGTCGGAAGTCAGCTGTGAGCTGTCAGTCAGCACCAAAGAAGCCATGTGGCTACTGTAGGTGTCTACAACAACCCTACATAATCGAGGAACCTAGCTCTTATGGAAATTTTGAGATAATTGACGTCGCACTTAAATCACACATGAACCTAGCCACATAAAAACGTCAAGCTTAAGGTGCCACAGTTTCTATATTTGAAATTGCGGCACGAGCACTCTTGATGGGGATTGTAGTACTAGGTGCCTATAACAACCCTACATAGTTGTTGAACCTGGTTCTTCTGAAAATTTTGAGATAATTGACCTTGAACGTATATCACAAACATTAAACTAGCCCTCTAAAATCCCAAAGTTTAAGGTGACAAAATGTATATATTTGAAATTGTGGCACGAGCACAAATGGTGGGGATTGTGTGGAACTCTGGTCTCTGGAAATTTAAATCACATTGCCTTTGAATATCATTTAATGCACAAATTTACGCCCTATAAGCAGATAATTTAAGGCGCTATAACTCCTATGTTTGGATCTGCCTCACGATCACCGATGGTAGCTATTATAGTACTAGGTGTATATAACCACCCTACATAGGTGTGTAACCTGTTTTTTTTAATTCAGAGCACATTGTTTATAAACAATCAATGTTTCACAAACTCGTGCCCTATACAAGCCAACTTTAAGGCACTATAACATATATGTTTGAATCGGCCTCACGATCATTGATGGTGGCAATTATAGTACTAGGTGTATACAAGAGAATCGTTTGGTATTTTAATTTAAATATTAAAAATAAGTACCTACATTATATCGTTGACTTATATTAAGGTTAAATATTTTATAATATTGTGTTCTTGTTTGTTGAATTTCTTTGGAAGAGCAACAAATTATATATTTGACCAATCAAGCAGTAGGCACACAGGCAACGACATGTATGTTTAGTAAAAAAAAAGAGGGGTAGGACGTAATGTATAGTCTAAAATTATTGAATTACAAATTGGGAAGCTAAACATTTGCCTGAACCTAGTTATCTCAATGTATAGTTTATTATTTATTTTATTATATTAAACCCCCATGCTTCTAACTCAAAAAGGCGCACACGAGTTAGTGTGTCTATTGTCACAGACTAATTAATAACTAGTTTGAAGCATTAACTTTATATGGTCAATCAATGCTTAGAGTGGCCAACGTTTCTTAGCTTGAGACTCAAGCTAGTGATCTTGTGACATTTTTTGGCACTAAGGGGAGTGTGGCGTTAAATGTATTTTACTTGAACACAAATCTTTGCTTTGGTCAATTAAAAAAAACTTGTATTCACCTCTTTACCCTCTATCAGTGGCGTATGCAGGATTCAAGTTTAGGGGTGGAGCCTCAATATCTGAAAGCCTATTTTTGGAAATATGTAAAGAAACTGTATTTCTCAATTCTCAGCAATAATCATAGTTTTAGATTATTCATAATAATTATAAACCACTAACCAGTGATGTAACTTGTAAGAAGAATACTAGGCATTTAGTTTGGTCATTACATTAGGTTGTATAACCGTATAAGGATAAAATAAAATATGGAGGCTAATACAATTTAGAATTATGTTTAATAATTCTTAACACATGCTAACAATTTACGATTTTTACAGCTATTCTTTAACTTTATAATTATAAATAGTTAAATAGTATTTAGCATAGTAGTAATTTTAAATAAAACTAATACAAATGGAAGAAATTGTGTTTAAATATTGATTATATTATCAACACCGGCATTAAAAATCTTGGGAAACCATAGTGTCAAAAAAATAAACTAAATAAGGTGAATAAAAACTATTAGCACAAGCCACAAAGTCACAAACCCTTAAGTGAAAGAGAATCTTCTATTGCTTTGATTGTAGTGATTGATATTCACTTTTATGTTTCTATGTACAGTCATTAAAGCTAAAGACATTAGCCGGTCTTCACCTGTGCTGTTGCGCAGGTAATTCTTCAGACTCTTCAAAGTCGAGAATGAAGCTAATATCTCGTCCAAATAAGGATAGAACACAATCTGACGGTAATATTCTTCTGGAGTTTCGGCTTCAACATTTGCGCTGTACCTCCTAGTGCCTACTGTTCTTGGTCCTTTTATATGAACTTCTAATTTATTAGATATGTCTCCAGCTTTTGTAAACAGTTTTTTAAATTCTTCTTTTTCACATTTCCTCACGTCGGCAAAAACCTTTTCTGTCATAATATTTTTTATCCAAAGCTGAACTTATATCTACAGATTATTTTTGTAGATATTTCGATATTATGTATGTCATGGATAGCATTTTTGACATAACAGTAAGAGTGATGATAAATTCAAATTTACATAAACATGTGTGACGAGAAGTAGCACTTCCATTTTCCTCTGCTTCGTTGCTCATAATAGTTTCCAATGCTTCAATGATACACTCGAAACATTCATAGAATACTTAAACAGCATTGTGTCTCTCCACCCATCTGGTTTCACTGTATTTGTGAAGGACAGTATTTTCCTTTCCTGCTGCCACTAAAAATCTTTCAAAGCTTTGGCACGCTTTTTTAAACAAATTTGTTTAAGTAGAAAAAAAAAGTTCGTAATTTACAGATTACAAATAAAACGAATTAATTAGAGTTGCTTAAAAGAAGTGTTAACATTTACAACTAAAGTTTTTTTTCTATTTTTACAATTCGTCAGCGTCACACTATAGCCATTTTTTATTAATACAAATTGTACCGTACTTCTTGCCAACAGCTACTCGAGTCCAACAATTTAGCTCAGTCGGTATAGTCTCTGCCCTCGGAGTTAAAGATCCCAGTGGGCCTATCCCGGAGATGTTGCGAGTTTATCTTACTACGGTGAATCTCGCCATGTTCAACTCGAACTCGTAATTTCATATCCGTAAAGTAGCCATTCCTGAGTTAATAATCTCGCAATTCTTGTTGAGTCTTCTAATTTCGTATTAAACGAAAAATTCCGAACTTCCTGTGTCAAAAATTGTGATTTGAGATTTACTTTATAGCTGTGTGAACGCACCCTTCAGCCATTTAAACAATAGAATAACAAAAATGTTGTCTTCGACATCTTCGTTTTATCTCGGTTTTACTTTTTGTTGGTTAAGGTTAGCCAGATAAAGTCTAAATAAAATTGGATTGGAAGAGAATAAGCAAAGAGCAAAAGCAGATTACACTTTATGTATGTTTCTTTGTTTCGCTAAATGATTAAATAAAAAGCTATTACTAGTATAACTTATTACATCATGTATGATATATCTTAATAACTTTAATAGGTACATAAAAAGCCAAAATTAAATAACATACAGCATATGGATGGAATGCCTTTCTATTTGAATAAAACCGTTTATTAAGCCTGAACAAATTAATAAATTTCTTATCACACAGCTCAAAAGGGTCTTCGCGTTCACGAAATATACGTGGCATTCTATTAAATTCATTTTCAAATTCTTCAAGTTCTATTATTATCAAATAGTAAGGCTATGTTTACGCCATTTTACATTTTGTCCAACAACAAATATTTTCGAACTATCTGTTGCGATATTGACGATTCCGAGAGGTATAACCGCAAAGAGATCTATCCGAATGAAAAAATCTCAATCCGTAACGAAATTTTTTCAAGAATAGCTAAATGGAAAAAGTTTCGAGATTGTGTCACGTGAACGACCAATCTCGCAATGGAATCAACTCGAAACATCTCGGGGATAGGCCCACAGGTTCGATTCACGGCATGGCAGAAAAATTTATAATTGATTAAATGTGATTTTCTCATTTCACAGTGAATAAATTAGTGGCTGGGGGCTGGATGTTGTGCCTGTTCTAGATTTAAGTAGAGTAATCAGTACATAGGCGTATGACCCGAGTGGGTAGTAAGATGCTGTGGTAATTTAAAAAAAAACAGCTACTCGCCGAGTTTTCATTTTAAGATTTTGGGGGGGGGGGTTGGCCCCCCAGCTCCCCCCCCCCTGGATACGCCGCTGCCCTCTATATAATCTATTGTCTATTTTTCAGAAGATGTTCCCATCATACAATACAAAAGTACTAAGGAAGCGTCCAGTGCAGTTGCCATTTTCTCCAGTCACCTACCTTACATACTTCAGCATGAGAATGTAACTTAATACAGCTTTTAATTGTAATCTAATTATACATTATATGACATTTTAACACAATTCATATTTCTGTTAGGCAGAGCATTAAGTCTTCAAATTAATTAATAAAATGTAATTTTTTATTACATAAATGAACCATGTAATTTAATATAGGCTTAAATACACAGAGTAGTTATAATTTTTTTCTATCATCTTCTCAGTCCTCCGGGGTGTAAGTATTTAATCAGGCTAATAGGGTTAGGATAATAAAGGTAAATATAATATTTAATTTACCCGCATATGTATGAAAGGAAAGTACGTAATTGTTGAGGAACCCACTTACGGCACACTGGACCAGGATTAGAATCCCAATATTTTTATCACCACTAAATCACACTAGATGAGCTTGTCATGGTCTACGCGTGCCCACCAATGCGGGTTTACGCTAACTACTCCTTGTAACATAATCAAATTAAGATCTGAGTTTATTTTTGTAGATTTCAAAAATAGTATAATAACCTGTGTCATTTTATTTGAAATGAAGTTTCAAAGATTTTTATTATTTGATATGAAAAATAAAAGTTGTGATGAACGTGTTTGTCTGTGTAATTCTAACTAATTTGTAGATATTAACCAAATATAAAACACAAATAGGCACTAGTAAATATACCAATGCTTTTTTTAAATTTAAAATCATTGGTATTGCCACGCGCATGGATATACATATGGTCAAATATGTCACTCTCGTTTAGTATTGTTTACTGTGATGGGGATAGAGGAGTTCGGCTCTTGGACGGATACACTGAGTTGTTTTATTCCTAAATGGTTTCTCCCTCTCCTTCTAAGTAGTCATATAAGTGTTTTAGCCTCTATTCACCAGAAAAATAGCAGTGTTTCAGTCATTACCCATCAGAGACATAGCAGTGTATCAGATTCTACTCACCAGAAAAATAGCAGTGTCTCCGCCCCTACACACCAGAAACATAGCAGTTTCTCAGCCACTATTGATTATTCAATAGAGGCATAGAAGTGTTTCAGCCGTTATTCACCAGAACTAGAACTGTCTAAGACTCTACCCACCAGAGCCCTATCATGCCATCAATAAATTAAAAATGTTCTTATTACAAACAAAAGCAAATCAAATACAAGGTTGCCAGCGTATCCCTGTCTATATTCATGAATGTTCATGTGTGCAACACGTTTTTAAAACAAATTATAAAATAAACAACCCAATTCAAAAAAAATAAATCAAAATTTACGAACTTGATAGTTTATTTAAAAAAAATTGCTACTAATTAGTAAATTATTGTATTTTTAACTAAACTGTATATATTAAATTATATTGTATGAATATTTTCATTCTAATCATAAGTATCTCTGCTAAAAATTGATCGTTGTTTTATTATTCATGCATTTTATTTACATTTATTTAGGACCTTGAAAATTAATCCGTTGAATTAATTATAAATAAAAGTACGTAGAGTTCATTTTTCGATTTTGATCCTGTTTATTTTGTACGATGTCTAATTAATGAAAAAATAAATTATAAGTTAATTTAATTCTATAACCCATTGCCATGTGGTAGATATTGAGGGCAAACAATCCTAACGTGATCTGGGCCGGAACCAGCCAGATCTGTGGCAGATTTGACCAGATTTGATTTTTCCACATCGGAGTGTCTCAGCCTCTACTCACCAGAACAATGTTTTAGCCTCTATTCACCAGAAAAATATTAGTGTCTCAGTCACTACCCACCAGAGACATATCAGTGTGTCAGAATCCACTCAACAGAACCATATCCTTCTCCAGATCTATCATTGCCATATTTATATATAATTATTATTTTCCCATTACTTTTCCATGATAATTCTGATGGCAATTAGCAAATCTGTATTTCCTCTGGGTTTTTTTTTTTTAAAATACCTTGTTGTTACTCGCCTAGTTTTGGCTTAATGAGTTATCTGGCTCGTTTCCACAATATTCTCTCATAGAGCTCAACTACTTGGTTTATTTGATGATATTCCACGATAACACTCACAGTTTCCTGAGTTTACTTTGTTTTTGTTTTTGTATATAGGAACTATAAGAGTCTTCCCACATTCTTCTGGTTTTTTACCTTTCTATCATGACCTATTGAATATGCTTAAAAACTTTGCCTTCAATGCTTTACTTTCTTCATTTATGAGTTCAATTTTAATTTGAAATGCACCTATTGCTTCCCCATTTTTCATGTGTTTCAGCGTAGAATAATCTTATAATTATAATCTAATTATCTTAAGATTTTTCTTAATTTATTGGATGAAATAAACCTTTTGACAAAAACACTTAAAGAAAATATGGTGCCAATGATATCAATTATATTTTCAATTATAGTGATGAGAATTTGAAATCAACCTTGAGAAAGCTGTAATTACTAATTATAGATATTTTAAATTACATAGTATAATTTTTAAAATATTTTGAGGGGGTTATATACAACTATTAATATAATTGCCACCATAGGTGATCGTAGGGTAGGACAGATATAACACTTTAAATTTGGCTTGTATACCGTGCGAGTTTGCGTATGTAGATTTTAACTAATCCGATTTCCAAACGTATGTTGTGTCATTATTTGATTTAAAATTTCTTTTTACCCACACCTTAGCTATTTATCTTTTTATTGTTTTATACTTTTACTCTTTGTTCTCTTAATATTTTTTTTTACATTTGTTACTATTTGTTATTATAACATTTTATCTTTACTTATATTTTATTACCATTTTTCCTACTATTTTGTTCATACATTTCTTACTGCCATCTCTTGTCTTGACTTAAAGCGTTCTTTTTATTTAGTGTATTTGTCGTGTGCTCTCTAATGGATAAATAGATAATTAATGGTTATTTCTGGTGTGAAAGTTTATTGTTGCTACACTGAGTAAATCTTGTTTTCCCCTAGAATAAATGGTTATGACTTATGTGTGTGGAATCACTGGAATGTTGATCACCGATCACAATGGTTGTGGCGTAGTGTTTGTGGACTTCTTCTCTCATCTGTTACAAAATAGTTTTGAAATATAAAATATATTAAATTCGAGTTTAGAATAGATTTGCAAAAATTTTAAGTAGGCAATTTGAGAAAATATTAAACCAATAACTATTTTATTTAAAATCATATTATAAGGTAGATCAAAAATCAGTTTTTCTTGCGAATTTAAAGTTTTAATTGAAATTGTGTTGGTCACAGAATTTTCTATGTTCATTTATTTGTTATCTCAATTTCTGGCGCGTTTTCTTAATTAAATGAAAACTTGTAAAAATTAGGCTCTATATCTAATTATGGTTTAAGCTAAATTCTTGATACACTTAATTTTTTGATAATAGTTTTAAAATGTATCAAACACACACAAGGTTGACCTTTTATGCTATTGATTTCATATAAAATATGCCTGCACTCAAGCTCGTTAATGTTGTCAATGTATCCTCACAGGTAATTTACAAGTGCCTAATTTCAATTATTTATTATAAAATTTTAAAGTTTAACTTATACAACTCTAGGCTGGTATAACAACTCCAAAATGTTTTCCTCAGAGAATGGTTAAATAAAGCGCTATGTATTCTAAATAAGGTAAACAAATTAAAAACCAACCTTCGATGGTTGCTTTACAGTCTACCTCACTTGTCACAGGATTTCGTGAACGTACATACAAACCTCCCTTATGGCCCGTCTACAACCAACATACCCGCTTGTCAGACTCGTAATCGCAAAAGCACTCGTAATTATACCTCTATTAAATACAAAATAGACTGCCTACAATGAAAAGTCTTAAGCTGTAATTTCAACCAATAGGAACAAACATCAAAGATGACTATAAAAGTCAAATTCATATTAATGTTTTCAAATAAGAATTAAATATTTATATGGTTAAATACATTTGATTTTAATTGAAGATTCTGTATTTATTGCTATACATTTCCACGCACTGTTGTCATAGACCAAATAACTTTATATTATTTAATTTTAGTAGACCATCCATATCTGTTTTTTATATCTGTTTGGCTGAACGCAAGCCAACGCAACTACATAAACTCAAGAGATGGACAGTGTTAATCTCCCCCCGACAAGAAGTTCCGACATGTTTTTGTAAGCTATTGTAGACAGGCACAATTACGTTATTGCATAGTTGTGAGTCCGACAAGCAGGTGCGTTTGGTTGTAGACGGGCTATAAAAGAATTCAAGGGCAAAACTAATCGATAAACCTTCCCTGTGCTATGCTTTTAAGGGTCATTTAGCTTAAATTTTGTTAGGTTGGGTTTTTATAGTCTGAACATAAAATGACTTAACTTTTCTAACTTTATAGAACAGAAAAAATCTTAAGTTCTACTATAAAACAACACCATATTAATCTAATGGTAAGCCTTAATCTATTCTGTGTTATTAAGTGTTGGTTTATATGTAGATTGCACAACACATGCTTATTAATATAAATTAGAGGGAATGATGTGTACACAACTTATTATATAATACATTGTATTTCACTTAAGATACTAATTCATTAAAAAAATACCACAATAATTATATAATAATAATAATATTTAGCACCGCGTCTTACTACCCGTTCGGGTTATAATTCTTTAAGTACTAATTACGCTAATGGATTGGGAATTGGGAAGGTTGAATAAGAGGAAGTGAACCCGCATTTGCGTGGAGGGAGCGTGGAAAACCATTTAGGAAAAACCACCCCCAGTTCACCCGACCGAGATTCGAACCTCGATCTCCCTGTCCTCGGCGGTCGAGCTCAACACGACTCGCGCGTTAGCCAACTACGCCACCGAGGCGGGTCCACAATAATTATACTTGCAAGGAAATGGCAAATTCAATGACAGAAGCCCTACTATAATAATTGTATTTATTTCAAATAGTTTATGTTAATAAGTCTAGATTCTAATTAATAGTGAATGGATTGGTAACCAAAGGATAGGTTGTTTAGGAACCCTAATTTATATGGATCATTATAGTAAAACAAACAATATCAGATTTACAATATTTTTCAAAATAAAAAAATCATTTTGTTTGATTTTATGAATTTATATTTTTCTACTTGGCCTTCAGAACAATATAAGTGTATGAGCAATAAATAATTTCACTATTTATCAATTTAATTTAATTTAATTTTAAATTGTGTACTGGGACAATGACACTGCTTCCAGGATAATGATGCATACAAACAATAGTGCAACTGGTACAATTCATAGAGTAAGGATATAAACTAGAGTATAATATTAAAATGATAGAAACACAATTTAATTATCTAGAAAAAGGAAAGTCCTTGTACGTGAACTGAGACGCGCAGCTGCCACATGGTACTGGATGTCCAATCTTCTTTTTAACTTCATGAAAAGAGTAACTAAAAATGTCTTTCTTGTGGGGCTATTTAAATTTAATATCACTGGCTGGAACCATGACATTCACTTGAAATGCATTTTCTGATTATGCCAGAACTTCACCAGGATATTGCTGGCCTTCGTATGAGACAATGACCCATTCGCCAGGTTGGATGTTGGTAATAATATCTGAAATAAATCATGAAAATTGCTAAGTTATGTTTGAATTTTAAAATATTTACTGTTAAAATGTTAAAGTCTAGCTTTAGCTTGCTCTGCAGAATCACTGTTTGTACTTCCATCTGTGGTATATTGGTCATTCATTTTTTGTGAGCCAAGATCATATCCATGAATGCATCCTTCATTGGTGGGACAGTGGCAGCTTAGTGACCTAAATTATAATGTTACTGGTTCATTGAAACTATGGATTGCCTGATGGACCTTCATGGTACCTTTGAAAGGGATCAACGACAGACAAGAATTCTGCATGAATGGCATCAATATCTCTGGATGTGATTTCAAACAGAAATACACCTTTGCATTCTTTGTTAAGTGCGGCAAATAGACCTTCAAATGTAGGTAGTTATTTTCCCTCTGCATCCATGCTATCTGCTGCCCTGTTTCAAAACTCCACCTATTCTATCCAGAGTGCTTTGCCGTGTCCTGCTTCTGAAAAATTCCAAGAGCTTAACCATAAATTAGTAGACATATCTGGCAATACTTTTATCTTAAGATAAACATTTTTCTTGTTCCTTTACTGGGTAGTGGGTGAGTCACTATCAAAGTAAATTTCATTAATGGGTTTACTGTCCCTTACTTTCTCCAAAATCGGCTATAAATGTGCCTAGACAGCAACTGAGTCATGTCTCAATGATTTTGACAAGGAACCAAATGCTGTTGCAGTAGTTACATCATCATTGTTTAAATAATACACTCCAGTGTGCAGTGTGATTTGCGTTCTGGAAGCACCGAAGTGCATAGCTTGGGCTTCTTTGCTGTATTTCAAATTAAAATTTTAGCTGAAATCTATGTGGAAAAGAACACCATTTTATGAAAGGGCGTCTTTAATTTCACGTGGTGTGCTTAACTGGTGTTTTGCATTGGCTGGATGTAAAATTTATTAACGCACAACTTAAAAGCATGAACAATTTCACTGGTAGTTGATAGAATGTCTTCTTTTGTTGTAATATTTACAATCACTGGTTTCCCTTTGACTTCCCTTTTTTCCTTCTTTGTGACCCATTTCTTATAACTCATGTTTTCACTACATTTAAAATCACTACATGATACTACAATTATCTTTACATGCATCACATTTATGAAGCATGCGGTTTTCTTTGCCTTCAGAATTACATGTCATTTTTTAATTATATCATGAGGACATTTTGTTTCGAATACCTTCAAGGAAAATAGCTTTTCTGTTATGTGGTTCATGTTTTCATGAGTTACACACAAATAGGTATCCCTTTCATTAACATTTGACTGAACTATCCAAAATGATCGATATTTACAAAAGTTGCATAACATACTTTGTAAGGACCTTCACTCTCATATCTTTTACACATCATTTTCATTGATTCATTCAACAGCCATTTTTGTTTCTTCACTCTGAATCTTGTTAAACAGTTTTTTTTACCTGTGCACATACAACGGTTTTCATCTTTCTCAAGGAAAGACCTAATACTGGCCTAAAGTTTATCAGCCTCACCTTTCAATTTTATTTCATGAATCAAAACACTTCGATTCTGATTAGCGGCAAAACATCTATATTTTAGGAAAGATTTGCTTTTATTCAAACATCTGTATTTTTTAATTGCTTTTCCAGATGGTATTTTGACAAAAAGTTTAGATTTTGCACGCATCACTGTTTTTAAGCTGTTTTTATAATACATTACCAAAAACCAGTCTTCTGACTTAATTTGGAACCTTCTCACCTCTCAAAAGTTTACTTAAGTTGCGGTCACGTTGGATGCAAGCTAGTGCAAGTAAACTGTTTGCGCAAGTGTGCGCAAGCTTGCATGAAGAAACTAAATTTGAGTAAATCCATCTAAACCAATGGTGGCACACCTGAGCTGGTCACACTGAGTGCAAACCGGATGCGCAAGCTTGTACAAGCTTGTGCATGTGCAACTGCAGATCAAATAAATTTGCTTCTTCATGCACGCTTGCTGTATCGACGTGATTGTTATTTTATTTCCCTTGTGTTTTCAAGAGGTGATAGTTTTGTCCTTGTGCGTTTGTGTTTGTGTTTACTATGGAAATGGATATGCTAATAGCTTGCGTTGAAGCAAGATCTTGGATGCCTCTTCTAAGAACCATAGCAACAGAAACATTATAAAGAGACTAGGAGAAGATAGGAACCATATTGGCTATTCCAAGTAAGTAATGATAGATTTGAAAAGTGGTGAAAAGACTTTATTTCAACTTATTATTGTTTTAACTATCACAAA
Organism: Timema shepardi; assembly: GCA_902151425.1. NCBI lineage: Eukaryota > Metazoa > Arthropoda > Insecta > Phasmatodea > Timematidae > Timema > Timema shepardi. The sequence goes on along the minus strand of CABFVX010001466.1, from coordinate 102,458 downwards.
AATCACAAAATAATATAATTACCTACTGAATAGTTATGCTTCGTTATTAGTAGTTTATTTGGTATTGAAGTAGTGTTTAAAAGCATCTCCTATTTTATTTGCCTTTTCAGTAGCTCTATTGTATCTACGCAAGTAATCATTTGGCCGGTCTTCTTGAAGAAGCTGTGTTTGGTTTTGTGCAACATAACTATCCACTTTTGCACTGCCTTCTCTATCAATAACAATGTTATGCAACAAACACAAACATTTCAGAATCACGTCTACATTAGCCAGCATACACTGAATTTCAGTTTTTAGAACTCGCTATATTCTCCATCTTCCTCCTATTAAAATAATCGTTAACCCATTCTTCCCTAGATGGCTCTTCATCCATCATTAAAAAATTCAACATACCATTTTCCATCACAAATTCTTCTTCGTCTGATGACTCCATCTTGACAGCTCGCTGGAAGTGATTACTTGCACCTAGTTGCAATCAATGTGACCAGTTCATACACACACAAGCTGCTTGCACAACCTTATACTTGCGCAAGCATGCATCCAAAGTGACCGCAGCCATACTTTACTATATGGTGTAAGATCATTACTTTTATTCTCATTTACCAAACCCTTCCTTCACCTCTGACAAGACATCTTGTGAATATGTGGAATGCCAGGCCTCCACCGTGGTTCGGGTTCCACGTTAAACTGTAGGTCCTTCATTTCATCTCACAATCACCCTACCATTACACATTAGCATAAGTGCATATAACCCGAACGGGTAGTAAGACGCGGTGATAATAATAATAATAATTATTATTATTATTTTATTCTTATTCCTGTTTCTTAGTTTGTAATACCTTTTCTTGTACTTCTTCGCTTCACTTACATTTTTCAAGGTCATGTTTCAATTTCTTGATCTGCAAATAGGCTTTTGCCCAATCTCGTGTGACTTTTTTTTCTCCCAGACAGTTTTTTCCTAACAATATCAACGGCTGGGTTGTTATTTGATGGGCCAGGAACAGGTTTAGGTGAATCATTTTCATTTGGTTGGAGTGTCTGGACATGGGTAGTCACAGGAATTTATTTTGTTTTGTCTGTACCGTTTGGAATTTTCTTTCCATCTCTTGCGTTGCTCTTCTTTTCTCTTGTCGCTCATATTTAACTTGTCTCTCTAACGTTTCTTATAACAAAAGTCCGGGCTCATTTTTTTATCCTCTCTTGACACTTTTTCTCTGCAAGTCTTTTCATCAATAGTATTTCTTGATCAAATTGTTTCTTTTTACCCATTGTGTTAGCTGCACTTCAAATTCTGAAAATATTTTCATATTTTTATCCACACAATGTATGTACAGAAGAGTTGAGCCTTTCAAAACGGGATTGTGACATACCGGTATGTACACACAATTTTTGGTAGAAAACTATACCTAGGCCTATATTAAATTTTGAAATGAGGTTTCAGATGAAAGAGTTGATATGCTTCTACCTTTGATTATATTTTCCCACTTCAACCTAACCTCTTATCAATTTCCATACGGTAATGTAGGCTTAGTAAAAAAAGTATTAAATTGTCTCAAACTATTTTTGTATTTCCTGATTTCCTTTAAAACTGTATAAATATGAAAATCAAGATAAATTGTCTTTATGTTCTAAAATCATTAATTACTACCTAGAATGTAAATAACATCTTTGTCCTGTTATGTTGTCATTGTCTTGCCTCATCATAACCAGGACAATGATGAAAAAGGCTTCAGAAAGCCATAAAATATTCCTTCCGAAAAATTTGAGGTTATCATTTTAAGATCAGCATAAGAGAGATAATTAATATTTAAAAATAAAGTAAACATTGTTTTATTAAATACCTGTAGTCAGACTCACAGCCCAGGAAAATGACCATTAAAAAACATAAACACTCAAACATGCCTTCTGTGAAAATGTAACTTATCACAAAACAACTTTAATGGCCACACTTCTTATTAGATGATACTCAGACAAACAACCTTTTGAAATGTGCGGCCATCTATCATTGCTTAAACAGATGATACCAATTATACCAGGACAATGATGATTTTCTTGGAGACCACTGTTGGATGCCATTTAAGGGAAGCTTTTAGTTGTAAATAATTTATTAATTACTGTTAATTGTTAGTTCTGAAGTCTAAATAAATAATATTACTTTTTACAGTTTAAAAATGTATCTCTTACGTTAGGAAAATAATTTAGCAATAGGATATGATCTGCGACAGCCAGGACGATGACATTTTAAACATAAAAAAATAAAAATATTATTAATGAAAATAAATTTGTATCTGTATTTATTATTTTATGTAGGGAAAGGGGTGTTTATTGTATATATATATATATATATATAATTTTTTTTAATTTTCAGCCCATGAATATGTAGGCTTGAGTGGTGGTAATATTGCCTGTTTTAATATAATGACCCATATATATTATCTAAATGAAAACACTCTTGCACATCCCCTGATTTTTCAACCAGAAACTCCCACAGGGCTGCATTGGAACTTAAATTGAAAACAGAGCGGAAACACACGTTATAAACTCTATATTTATATAGGATAGGTTGGTTAGGAACACTATATATATAATACTAGTTTATTTAAATAAATTTATTGTTTCCGCTCCACTATGCTTTCAATTAAGTTCCAATGCAGCCTTGTGTGAGTTTCTGGTTGAAAAATCAGGGGATGTGCAAGAGTGTTTTCATTTAGATAGTAAAAGATTGGTTAAACATATTCAAGAAATGTGTTTGTCTTATGTTTGTCATCACTCATTAATCTGTTCTATAATATATCTAAACTTTTGATCGTGCAATTTTACAAATTTTTTAACAATATTTGTTGTTGCGTTAGGTAAGTTTGGTTTTGAATTGTTCACTATAACAATTTTTTTAAATACCGATAATCTTTAATTCAGTATCATAAGATTATCCAGATTTTTGTGAGTGTAATGCAGTGTGAATTGGGTGATTTTCAGGTTTTTTAGAGAGAGAAAAAATGGTACCCTAAAACAAGTTTTTGCAATCATCTTGTAAATTGTTTATTTTATAACAAAAAATAAAAATAAGACTAAACATGTTCTGTTTTCTTTGTAAGACTAACCGTTTTTGTACACTCTAGCAGTGAAATGTTTGAAGTATCATTACTATTTGTGGAGTTTCCCATTAGATTATTTTCCTATCACGCCCAAGCTACATTAGGTAAGGAGTTGTTAGGTTTCAGGAACTATTTTCATATTTTCCTACTATTTCGTGCTAAAATAGGGGAGAGCCAAAAAGCAATCCTGCCCATGCGTGACATTTTCCTCGGGCCTCCCCTGATGAAGGTTCAATTCAGAGGATGTTTAGGGCCTACCTACATTTCTGTGGAGGAAGACTAGAAAACTATTTTGGAAAAACCACCCTCGGTACACCCGGCCAGGATTCAAACCCCAATCTCCCTGTCTTTTGCTGTCTAGTCTGTTGCATATATTATAATTCTTACAGTACAATTTTAGAACTTACTTTTGAACTTAATGCCTTAATCTAGGTTCATGGAGAGGCAGATTGGTACCTGCTTTGTTGGCCAAATGATTGAATGCATCACTCTTGCAATATACCTACCTGCTGATGATGGATAGATCAGTGTTCAAAACCTGTCCGGGTGTACTTAAGGCTGGTTTTTCCTAAATGGTTTACCACCCTGGTTCCTGGCATATTTAGCATAAGTATATAGTAATGAGTAGTAAGAAGCAATGGTAAAAAAACATTAATTGGTTTAAATGTTCTTTTGTGAGCTACTATATCTCTTCAAATTAAGGTATTCTCTCTTGGTGAAGAATGGTTTTTGTACCAGCCACTCAGTCATTGTGTGTTACCTTGAAATGATGGCCGGTTTCCTCCTTTCGGTGGGCCAGGAGGGTGTTAAAGTATAAGGCTCCCTTGTAGGGTTTCTTTCCATAGGCCTAGATTATGTGTGGGCAGCATAAAGCTGGAAGCTTTTCTTGAATTATGGTGGTGCAAGTCTCCTTACAAAGGCTGGTTTTAGGAGATTGTGAACATGGCTAACTTTTTTTATCTAACATGCCGGTAATTAAATGTAATACCTAAATACTAAGTGTGTGTAGTACCAAAATGGAATGAGATCAAAGGCATATGATTCATACAGTGCCATGACCATACTTAATGTCCCATCCATGTATTATAATGCCATATAACCTATTCTGATTTGTGTGACATACATGATGTATTACGGTAACTTACATTAAAGAAGAAAAATGCATTAATGAGGGCTTTTGGCAAATAAATTGAATATCCTATTATATTTATAATATTTGCTTAGATATTGAAAGACACGACACTAAATTTTGCCAAAATAATAATTACCCGAACTTTTTTTTGCACTGTGTCTTATTAGTGCAGTTTATCCACATACATTACACTAAAGAGTTAGAGATGAAGCTAGAATTAATAAGAAATGTACCGACATTTTTATGGAAGGAGTGTGTCAGAATCAAATAGGAAAAGTAACTTTTGGTAAACCTGGCCGTGATTTGAACTTTGACCTTCCCGCAACATGAAAACTAGACCAGACATGTCCAGTACTACAGATCTTAATGCCTTGATCTTGAGAGAAACAACAGCTAAAGTACTGAGTAGAATATCCTGTTGTTGAGACATTTTCTCAACTCTTGGATATGAAATAGGTCTTATTATTTTTTAAACTTTATTTTAGTAAATTTCTTTGAAAACTGTTATTTCAGGATCCCAGGTATCCAGCTGAGAACTTGATGAAAGGAGAGAAGTGGCTATCTGCTCCGGACTGCAAAGTATCCACAATAGAAGCTATATTCATATTTAACCAGGCTGCAGTCATCACTAGTTTAGATATAGGTAATTTTTTGTTGTTGTTGTTAGATGTCAAGTTTTGGACAAATTGGCTAGTTTTGAAATGTGTGTGTGTATAAAAATGAACCTTTCTTTGAATGTGATGTACCCAAAAGTAATTTAGTGATAACATCTGTATATTTAACTGGGAAAGGCAAGGGATTTATTCAGAATATGAAAATGTCATGGGATTTTACTGTAGGTTTAAAAACATTACTGCCAATTGTGATCACATGATCTAGGATGTTAGACTCATAATATACTTAACCCTCAAGTGGGCACGCTGTAATATTTAACACAAGTAGGTGCGTGGGGTACTTTATACCCCACTTTATTTTCATGGTGCTATTGATACATGTATGAACAAAATAATTTGTTTTATGGTATGTTTTATTATAATTAGATCCACTTAAGCCTATTACATAAATATTGTATAAATAACCAGACATATTGATAGATATCAGTATGATAATAAAACAAATAGAAAAAGGCTTGATATTTAGCACAATATTTGTATGAAAGTTACATTACTACTTTTGGTAAGTACTGGTTATTATTTTGCTAATTAATACTCTTACAGATACAATGTGATTAAAAGTACAATACAAATATAATAATATTGATGCTCTAAAATCATTACTAGATTTAAAAATATGATGTTCTTAAAAAACTAAACATTTTTAAGAATCAAAATCAGCCTCATTTATGTTGTTACACTCATCACGTGTGTACGTTACGTTAAATTGTTTGCATGTTCCACATTTTATTGTGGTGCCAACATATTTTGATTGACCACATAACACACACCTTCCTCGTTTCTTTCTAGCTAACTTTTCACCATCATCTTCACGCTTCAAAGTACTTACATACTTTCTGAGAAAGGCTGATAATTCAATTTTGAGCCACTTGATTTTAGTTCTTTCTTAAAGGTGAGGATTCATCATAGTCAAGCTAGCTTTTTCAAAAATATTCTTCTGGCTGTAAAATTTTGAGATGTTGAAGAGTATAAAATTTGTGCATTGATGCCAGCTATATTTATCAATGAATAAAATACTCTCATAGGCCATTGCCATGTAATACGTGCAACATCGTATATACTACACATTTGATCCACTGTATCTATTCCTCCCTTTGATTTGTTGTAATCCATTATTATATCTGGTTTTTCTTAGTGTCATCATTGATAGTTGGTGAATCATGCATTGTAGACAATAGAATTACAGCCTTGTTTTTCTTGGGCACATAGGATGTGATCGGCATGTTTTTATGAAATTCAAATATGAACAAACCTACTTCTCGATTTTTATTTGCCTGAAATTCATAGGGAATCTTTCTTTTGACCTTTCTGAGAGTACCAGCACAAGTTATTTTCTTTTCCAAAAGATATTTTGGCAAGGGATAGCTGGTATACTAGTTATCCACTGTAAGATTTTGATTTGATCCTTCAATATCTGAAACTAATCTATTCACACTGTCAATTAGCTTATTAGACACAGGACAAAAAATGTATTTGACTCACAAATTGCAAAAATTTTGATCCCGTATTTTGTAGGTTTATTTGGAATATATTGAACAAAACTGCAGCGCCCCTGAAATGCTTCCACCTTCTCATCAATTGTGACATAAGTACCCATATTATACGTGTTCTTACTATTCAGTACAAATGTATCAAAAAATTATTTCACAGCAGCTAGCTTATCTATTTTCCTTTGGCCATTTCTTGTATCCTTATTGTCAAATCGTAGAGAAAGAAGCAAGAATAAAAATCACTTGTAGCTCATTCAAGCTCTTAGAATCTGTATTCCGGTCCCATCTGAAGCCCATACTTCTTTGACATTGGTGTGATGTCCCTTTTTGATACCAATAAGGTACCCCAATAATGCCATAATCTCAGCTCTTGAAGTTTCTTCTCCGTCCCTGTCCCTAGAATATGGTGCCATCAACTATCTTTTTGCAATATGCATATTTGTAAATTTTACACTGGCATCTAACATAACCATATCACTAATTTTATGCTATTCTGATATTTAATTTTTTATATCCCTTGGTGACCTGGCTGTCTAGGGGTAAGGTGTCAGACTTCTGTGCTGGCGGCCGGGGTTCAATCCTCGGTCCCGGCACAGATTTATCTGATTACCAAACCCTTCCTTCACCTCTGACAAGACATCTTGTGAATGTAGGGAATGCCAGGCCTCCAGCGTGGTTCGGATTCCACGTTAAACTGTAGGTCCTCCATTTCATCTCACAATCACCCTACCATTACACATTAGCATAAGTGCGTATAACCCGAACGGGTAGTAAGACGCGGAGCTAATAATAATAATAATAATAATTTATATCCCTTGTGTTACACCCTCTCTACGTCTCATAATACTACCCCGACCAGTAAAAGGTAATAAAAGGGAGAGGATGTAATTTAACATACAAGATAAATGGAAATTATAAAAATATGTAAATTCAACAATGAGTAGTTTATTCAATTAAATGACAAGAGCGCAGTTAACAGTACATGGTCTCATTATATCATAATGAGTACAGTTGGAAATTATGCTTGATGTCAATAACTTTATATCAATAAAGTTGCGCAAGTGTTTAACAAAAGAAAACATGAAGTCCATCATAATATTGATGGTCCAGTCTATAAAAGACAATACCACAGCGTATAGATATTTAAATGTGATACAATGTTATAAGGGCCTAATGGGCGACTTGATATGGTTTCAAAGGTTTCGTAATTCGCAGAAAACGATATCATAAATACAAAGTAATTTAAATTTAACGACAACACAACAGTTGAGAATATGGGACTAACTGTTCCCTCAAATAACAAAACATTAGCTGTTCAAACAGAACTTACGTTACAAAAGATTAAAGTTATCCTCATTCAAATTCCCATAAAAATTACATCACGTTACATTATTTCAAACAAAAATATTAAATACGAAAAGTTACTTCAAAAAAAGGGAAGACTCTACAATTCCAAACAATTTAGTATTAACATGTCAACTTCTAATCAGCACATAACTGAGTATATTTACGAGAATAAATATGTAAGTACAAGTCCAGCGCCCGAGCGGCGACATTTTAAAGATAGAATGATTAAATTATAAATACGTTAGATTTTGAAACAGAATATAATATGCAAAAAGTTTATAGTCTATACGGAAGTTAGAGTTCATAACTCCAATCGTCTAAGCGACGATTTTGATACATTTTACTAGTATTTCTCCGGCCATTGTTCAGCTCCAAGACAATGGTCTGTAGTCGATCGTTGATCGTAGGATAGTCCACCATGGCAAGCTTGCGCGGCCATTATATAGCGATTTCATTGTTCTGGAAGCAAGGTGGGGGGTTACATAACACACGCATGGTGACGTCAACGATGCCTGTAAAAAGTCACGTAGGTCCTTGTTGATAGTTCTCACTCCATCGGAATATTAGTGAATATCTCCAATCACCCGATGTTTTGAAGGAGGTTCCTCTAGTATCCGCCAGAGGTCGGAAACATAGTTGTCTTCTAGTCAATGTTGATAGTTCTTGGCTCATTTCACGCTAGTACAGTCGGAGTGCCGGGACGCGTTGTTGATACACCGGCCTTTCCTGCCCCAGTCGCCGGTCTTGGATTACCGTGCGTCGTCCAGCCTAGCAGGATTTTATTGAAAGCAGATTCATATGGTAAGTACTCGGACAGATTATTTATTACATAGGTTTGGATTGAGTAGTGAAACATATTGTCCAGTATGGTTATATTATGTCTTCTTAGCCTATAAGAACTACAACAGCGAACAATACTATTGTAGGGATCCTAAATTTAATTGAATTTATTGGAGCGGGTAGTATGACTTGATGCGATACATCCATTTACGTCCGTAGTGGGCGTGGTCCAATTGGAACATTATACATCGTAATGTTACACTTGCAATTCGGAACCAGGAGACACTTTGACTGTGGTTTTTTTCTGTGAATCTTTACTTTCTTTGAAAAGTCATTTTTTCTCCAAATACATTCACTATATTTTCCAGTAAAATAATCTTCACTTGTTGTAGTTTTACTCTCTTCATCTGAAAAAACACATTCTTGTTCAGACACACTATTATGGTCACTTTGAATAAAAAAAATTCTCATCAGAATCAGCACTATTAATATATTCCTCATCATCTGACAGCTACTGCCATATTTTGCCGATTTCTTTGGGAGACATCATTCTAAATAAATAAGAATTAATTTGAATATTTGTCTTTATTAGATTTTGCAATTTCTAAAACCAATTGGTTATGGAATTATTTTTAGGACAAAACAAGATGTAAATTCAACAACTATATATTATATAACCTTGAAAAAAAATAGAACACAAGCTTCTTAGCTCTATTAAAAATAAAAAACAAAAATACCCAACAAATAGCCATAATGAGATTTGCATAGAAATTTATTAATTTATGAAAAATCAATGAGATAAATATATAAACTTTGGTTACTTGAGCGGGCGCATGGGGTATGCAATACACCAGTAATACACTCTTTCAAATAAATTCAATTTTCAGATGCACTTATTGATTTCACTAAACATCAACCATACTGACCGATAGTCAAGATCACACTGAAGGAATAGACAGAGCAACACGTCCACCAGGATCCTGACAATGCTACCACACACTAAAATATATTGGGGTACTTTATACCTCAGCACGCCCACTCGAGGGCTAATTGCTAAATTGCTTTTGAAAGAAGCTTCTTGACCTAAATTTTCCTATCCCCATTTAATGCAAATTCAGCTTCACTACCCTCCTAATAGCAAGTACTTTTAACAAAATGATAGTGATGTGGTGTCATAATGTTATTAATTTTTTCTTTTACCACATTGAGACTCAAGTCAACAATGGTCTGCTACACTATTTTAAAGGAAATTATCCCAACAGACCCCAAATTGTCATATATAAGACAAACACACACACACAAGCCTTGGGGTATAATGGTCAGAGTTCCTGGCTGGAAGTATTCAGTATATGTCCCTCTACATTCTTTGAAAATACCCAGGTTTTCCCATTCTAGAAAAATCCGCCATCTTGGAAAATAAACCACAATGATAGGGTTTCTCTTAAAATTAGACATCTCGAGAACTGTTAGTCATACAGAGACTTAATTTATTTCAACATATCCCTATTGAATTCTTCTATACTATAAATATATATGTTATGGTAATTTAGGTTTACGAGTAGCCTAAATAATAGTATATAGTATAGTAAAAATAAACATGTTAAAGCTAATATTTTACAATTTTTTATTTTGTGGCGTTATTTGTGCTCTTATGAAACTTTTACCTGACATAAAAGTTATAGAGCTTACAATGCTGTATTGAAATCATATATGTTAAAAACAACACTTACACCGAGCCCGAATGTCAGCTATATTCTCGCCGTATGGCGCGGAGCGGGCACGACGTGCGGCACTCATTACATAAGAGCAGCCTGTCAGTTCATGATACACTTTATTTAAATGCTGTTATGTGATGTAGCTGGAAACATATTTTAATCTATTGCTCTAATATGTTCCAAACTTACTATAATAATCTTGGTGACCTGACAGTCTAGGGGTAAGGTGGCAGACTTCTCTGATTAGGGTCCGGGGTTCAATCCTTGGTCCCGGCACAGATTTATCTGGTTGCCAAAACCTTCCTTCACCTCCGACAAGACGTTTATTAATCACTTGTGAATGTGTGGAATGCCAGGCCTCCACTGTGGTTTGGATCCCACGTTAAACTGTAGGTCTCCATTTCATCTCGCACTCACCCTACCATTACACTGGAGCATAAGTGTGTACAACCCGAACGGGTAGTAAGACGTGGTGCGAATAATAATAATACAATAATCTTCTAACTGCAATAAAATAAGAGCCATCTGTGCTTCTTATTCAGAATAAAACCTACTGTTGTCTAACAAGGTTCTGAATGAATAACTATAAAATAAAATGTAATTTTTTTATAAATCAATCACAATTATTTTCATTGATATAATATTAATTGCAACTATAATACAAAACTAATACTTTGTGTTTTAATACAAATGTTATCTTGATGCTCCTTTCATGGTTCAACTTCTCTAAAAAATATAAGTTAATTATTTCTTATTTCAAAATTAAATGGGATTAATCTTATTATTTGCTATTATTCTTATATTATTACTATTATCTTATTCTTATACTATTATTCATATTTAATTAAGTTATTGTTATAATTGCCACTTTCATGCTGTCTTTGACGCTTCTGTCAAGTTGAAAGATCAAGCGCTCTATATTCATTGTAGCATTTTAATCATCCCTAACGGTTTGAAACCATTTTACACTGCTCTCACTTTATTTATGTTAATAGTTAGTGATTCGCCAGATGGTAAAAAAGTAAGTGTAACCACGTATTAGTGGGGGGAGATTGGGAAACCAATTAATAAAAATAGAAAAATGTGTTGGGCTTTGGAGCCCAACTCAAATTCACCAGCCACTCTAAAGGATATTAAACAAACATGTCTATTCACGCACCCAGTGATGGCAATCTTTAATACTTTAAGAAATCTATCATCTTGAAGTCAACCTAATAATATGTGATGTAACTCCCAAATAAATGGAGCACTGATGAAATTGTTATGATGCAGCACTAATGATTCCATTAAAGAGAAATGTGTGTTTAATGAGTAGCACTAATGTAGTTCTAACGATTGCATCAGGTTTTATCGTTAGTGCTGCACCGGAAAATGCTGTGCAGGGCCAGGTTGAAGTCATCTTGGCCCCACCCAATGGTTTTGGCTTACAACTTCCACAAAAATATAGTACTAACAAAGTGTTTGTGTTTAATGACCAACACTAACGATTGCATTAGGTTTTGTCATGAGTGCTACATCGTAAGATGGTGGGCAGGACCAGATTAATGTCAACTTGGCTCCGCCCTATGATTTTGGCTTATAACTTCCACAAAAATGTAGGATAAACAAAATTTGTGTGTTCAACGACCAGCACTAACAACTGCATTGGCTTTGTTCGTTAATGCTGCACCGTAAGATGGTGGGTGGGGCTAGGTTGACGTCAACTTGAACCCACCCTATGATTTGGCTTATAACTTCCACAAAAATGCAGCACTAAGGAAATTTTTGTGTTCAATGACCAGCACTAACGTAGCACTAATAATTGCATTAGGTCCGGTCGTTAGTGCTTTCATGGGCGGGGCCAAGCTTATGCACCTTGAGTATTCTGCATATCCCACTTATTTATCTTGTGACCTTTGTGTTTAAGAATAAATGAGTAAACTCATAGGAAAAACCTCTTTTAAAGATGATTGGTTGGACAGTACACTGTTTAAAGATTGGCTGTGGTTACAAAAATTGGATTGTGATAAAAGTAGAGGCTATTGTTCTTTGTGTAGAACTAACTTTGATATAAGTAACATGGGAATATCTTCAATCAGATCTCATGCCAAGGGAAAGAAGCATGTTGACAGAGTGAAAGCTACTAACGGGAGCAAAAAATATTGTACTTGGTCCCTACGGCCAAAAATGCAGTGTCATCTGTAGGCCTATATGAAGATGTACATTTTAGTGCTAATGACCATGAAATAGTTTTGAAACCTGAAACTAGACCTAGTTGTTCTATTCAAAGCTTTCTTGTCAAAGATGAAGTTTCTCGTGCTGAAATATTGTGGGCTATTAATCAAGTAATGACACATTCTTCTTATAGAAGTTTTTCTGCTTGTAATCTTTTTAAAGTGAGGTTTTTCAATAGTGATATTGCCCAGAAATTTCAAATGCATAAATATAAACTTGGATATGGCATCGTGTATGGACTAGGTCCTTTTTTCAAAAGCGATCTTGCGGATATGGTTAAGCAATGTTCATTTGATGAGAGTATAAATACTGTGGCTCAGAAGACCCAGATGGATGTTGTTCACTTCTGGAGTGAAAATGAAATTCATACAAGATATTTAACATCTTGCTTTTTATGTCATGCAACCGCTGAAAATATATTAATGAACTTCATATCTGCACTAAAAGACGAGGGCTTGGATCTTTAAAAAAATGCTTCAAGTTTCCATGGATGGACCAAATGTAAGCCTCAAATTTTTAAGTGATCTCAAGAGTTATTTGAAGGAAGATTTTCCACAAGATTATGAGTTACTGGAATTTGGAACTTGTTCTGTACACATTGTCTATGGTGCTTACAAAACAGCAAATGCTAACTCTAGTTGGACTATTAACCAGTTTTGGCGCTCACTATGTTATTTATTTATAGATTTTCCAACAAGACGTGCAGACTATCAAAAAATAACAGGATAATTTCTTTTCCCAATGAAGTTTTGTTCTATTAGATGGGTAGAAAACTCAAGAGTGTTAGAGAGAGTTATGTCAATGCTGCCCTATTTAAAACAGTATTTTTGTTCTAACAATCATTCTCCAAAATCTGATAATTTTCAAATATTAAGCAATTTTGTGAAGGATGAACCTCTGACATCAATGTTGGGATTTAAGCTGTCAGTTTCACTTGAGCTGGAGCAATTTCTCACCGAGTATCAGAGCAATCACCCTCTATTGTCATTTATGTGTGCAGATCTAAACAAACTACTTGATCATTTGAAGGACAGAATTGTAAAATGTGATGTAATGAATTGAGCAAATACTCCCAAAAAATTGTTAGCTGTTGACTTAAAGAAACACTCCAACATGAAAAAACTCCCAACTGTAGATACTGGGTCTGCAACATCAGCAGCTTTGAAAGGAATTAAAGACATCAAGATACTTCAGTTCAGAGGAGATTGTCAAAAATTTCTAGTTGATCTCTGCCACAAACTTTTACATAAGTGACCTCTCTCCTACAAAATATTCAAGGGTGCTAGTTGTCTCTCTCGCACAGTCATCCTCAATCCATCTGTTAGGCCCTAAAGGATAACTTCTGCATTAGAAGCCCTACTAGACAAGAAACAACTATCTAGCGTGCAAGCTGATGATGTAAAAAGAGACTACTTGGACTTTGTATCAAAGCAAGAAGTTATTGACTACCTTAAAGAATTCACTTCAAGTGGTGACCAGCTTGATAAGTTCTTCATGAATATGTTTTCTAGAGTAAATGTATCCCAAGAGTTACAATATTTCACTAAAAAAATTCTTGTTCTCTTCCATAGCAATGCAGCCGCTGAGCGAAGTTTTTCTTTGAATAAAGAATGCCTGGTTGAAAATCTACATGAGGACAGCCTTATCGCTCAACCTGTAATATATGATGCAGTCACTGTAGCCGGGGAATTCTAAATATGACAATTTCAAAAAAGAAGATTCATACTTTGAGGAATGCATCAGGAATAAGGAAAGAATGCTTGAAAAGAAGAGGAGGATTGAAGTAGGCTTAAGTAAAAAAAAAGGGCAGTTAAATAAATAAGAAAATTATAAGTGAAAAGAAGAACAGTTTTGCAGGAAGCAAAAGAAGAGGCAGAAGTACTAACATGAAATGCAAAGATTGAAAAAGTTTTGTGGTTGAATTAATTTTAACTTTTGTCTACATTCTAAAAAAACTTATTGTTTTTGGCTTTATCATCTTAATTTTTAACAATCTTAGGTAACTGCAACTCTCTTTATTTCAAAGTAATTTTTATCAACATAATTAATATTTGTTGGTTATTTTTCATTGAAGATTCTGTATCTTTATTGCTAAATATTTATAAAAAAAATAATTATAAAAAATATAACTTGTGGAAAGTATCAACTGTCAAGGGATGGTGGGGGGGATAATAGTTAGTTTTTGTGGTAGAGTAAACTCTCTGGCTGTAATCATTCTTTGAAGTTGCACCACCAAGGCTGATTACTTGTACCTTTAAAGTTCTATGAGTGAGGTGAAATGACTACCAATTTTGCCAGGAGAGGTGTTTTCACATACTTTCCAGGGTTATTTTACATGCCACATAGAACCGAGGGCTTTACTTCCTCTCCGAAGGATGTTGAGCTATGATGTTTCCTCACTCAAGAAAAAGCCTTCGGCTTCTGTTGGGTTCGAACCCACATTCATCAGGTTCTGAGGCGATCACTTTACCCCAAGACCACCGAGGTTGACGATGGTATAGGTCATTCAAAAAATGTTATGTGTGTATGTGTGTGTTTATGCACATGTATTAAAGATGGGTCGAATCTACCTTTTTTCAAATCTAAAACTTCATTTTTCCATCAAATCCCTAATTAAAATTTGAATTTAAGAAAATATTGTAAGCATAAGTGTTTAACATTTCCAATAACTAAGCTTTTTTCCTTCACTTCTGATTTTGTTTACATTAAATGGTAAATTAATGATCTGGGGTTTGGCTGTTATGTTTTCCCTATCATTATTTTGGTTTTAACCACAAGAAACTATTTAACTATTTAAATATCTTTAAAAAATAACTCAAACTAAGTACCTATTTAAAAAATATTATGTTTTGAGTCTTGAATCCATGAATATTCCTTGTGGGTTCTAGGGTACCATCTTGGGTATGTACTAGAATATATGCGTCAATACACTTGATTCTTGATGTAAAAATGTTTAACTATGACATACCTAGGCTTACCCTAACTTTATAACATTTTATGATTTTGAAATAGGGATTGTTTGTTTCTGAGTACCTTTCATATATATACAGGGCCATGTGATAGATTTTCTCAGTATGATGCAAGTCTTTGAAATGCCGCCCCTTAAATGTTGTTTTCTTTAAAATAATTTTTGATTGTGATTTAAAAAAAACTGCACAAAATATTTTTATTTTGAAAATGTAAACTACTTTAAAATAATTATATCAACTACAACAATCTACTACAGTTTTACCCTTCTAATTAACTTTAGCAAATTTGTTAATTAGGGATGTGTAGTCTAGAGGGGCAGCCAATGTAGCTTCAATACAAATTAATGACCGATTTCAAAGCTTTGTTTGGCTTATTGAACTTCTTAAGTAGTGTTTTATTAATTTTAATTTGGAAAAACTTCTTTCCCCATTAGCTACAGAGACAGGGAGTGCTGATAAAATTCTCAGAGCTACAACAGTCTTTTGCAAAGATGCAACCAGGGGGNGGGGGAGGGGGCATTGAAAATGATTAACTTGGGACCCTTAGCTTATTAGGCAGACACGCTACCAACCAACCAACTACCAAGGTGTTAGATCTAGCTATGTCTGTAAAAAGCTAATCAAATCATCACAGACAAGGATATAGAAGATTGGAATTTAATTTGTATTTTTACACTTGCCTCTTTATGGATATCCAATTTATTCTTGAACTGCCTTCAAACAACAGTGAACTGGGATGCACCATCAGACTTGAAGCAAATAAATTCCTCTGAAAAGGTGCACCTGCGCAAACTTGTCTAAACAATGTGCAGTAATATAATATTTTGTTTGTTTCTATTTTTACCTGTGATTGTTTTTACTTATGATAAAGGGTTTAATCATTTATGTTTAACTGTTTTATGTTTATTTAATGATTTTCATATACAAACCTAGCTTGGGAGGCCTCGTGCAATATCAGATTAGTTACATTGGTTATTTATTTCCGATATAAATCTTTTTGTCTAAGAGTAGAGAAATTTAAAACCTATAAGTGTGAGATCAATTCTTCTTTGACCACGGTCGAGTTAAAAAAAATATATTTTACAATATCTCTTTGAATTCTAAGTATAAAAATGAATGAGAATATTTTGTATTATAAGATTAATTAAGATCAAGTTTTGGAATTTATATCAAAATGAATATTCTTTATCATTTAATGATGAATGATGTAATTTGATTGGATGGACTATTTTGGGGAATAAAACACTTTAAACTGTTTGACGACTTCTAAAATGTGATGTTTTCTAACTTGTTTTTTTGTGCTCTGTTCAAAAACAAAATTCAAACCTTAATAGGAAAGAAACATTTTTGTGGGAAAGAATTCATCCAAAAGCTAAAATGAACTAGCTGGAAGGGTTTTATTACTCATATCTACACGGGAGATATTTAATCTCAAAACTTCTGGTAAATGTTCTGTTAATTTAGTAACCATCATCATTTCAACAATAGAAAAAAACAACTTTACATTCATGGTTTTAGTCCCCAACATTTACATTCATTCTCGTTAAGAAAACAAACTATGCAGGACATACCAGTACCTTATACACTTAAAAGTGAACGTGTATTTTCCTTTAATTATTGTGAGGTTTCAAATTAATTCCTACTAAATAATATCCACCATGATGATTTTTTACTCAAAAGTCTCCATATTGAAGGTTATTGAAGAGATATGCTGAACTTTTGGAACCTTGTAATATCTCACTTTTTAAATGGAACTTAACTGATTATTTTATGTAGTAAGAAGACCTTCAAGTATGTTTAAATTGTATCCTTCATTGAAAAACAAACTTTGAACACTTTATATATATGTATTAGCAATCTTGTTATTAAATGTACTTCAAAAGGAATTAACATGGCCATAAACACTTATTTTTATCTTTAGATGTTCCACTGACAACTTTACACACATCACATTGGTTTCTTCAAATCTTGTCAATGAATGCTGAAACTAAATAGCTCGGCTTATGACTTACTGACATAAATTTTAAATATTTATATCTATATTAGTTGGGTGGGAACAGTTTTCATTAATAATAACATAAAACACATTTTTGTCTAATGGTAAATTTTTTAATAATTCTCCAACTTCACTTCATTTATGGACATATTTAATATATTCGATTTGGGTTTGAATGAAAAGAGTGGAATTAAATTGGTGTCATCATTTACCATAAAGGCACTTTTTCATTACAATAAATTGATAGTAATTTGTCAATATTCTCACATTAAACATTTTGTGTTAATTCACTTCACTTGTCTCAAAGAATGTACCACTATTATTCCTTATCTTTTCTTTACGAACTATCTTTGATCTTACATTTGTCAAAGACTTTCTTTGACATAGAGCAATATTCATCTGAAACAAAAATGTTCTTCATACAGACAACACTCATAAGCTATTTAATCATTCCATGAATTATCTCTTCAAAATGACTTTCAATTAAAGATACAATACTGGAGATATCAACATACTAAAGATATTCCTAAGAAAATCATGCTTCCGAAGAACAAAGAACAGTGGTATATCATTCTTTAACCTAGAAATAAAGGCCATTCAACTTTTAGAATCAAAATGGAAGAAAGCAATTTAAGTATATATGAATGGCGAAATTTGAGGGATGAATAACTATAATTACAGACATGAGCCATATCTGGACTCTAATTGAATAAGTTGAAAAATGACACTCAAACCCGGGTTAGATTCCTGTGTCATTTTTCACTTTATTTGATTTTAGAATGATGTTAGAATCCATTATGCTAGTGTTCTGTATATTGTCTTTGGTATGTCATGTTTTAGGGAATCATGGGTCAGCGTTTGTGGCTGTGATGGTTTGCAAGAATGGCTCTAATGAGTTTAAGGATTTGTTACCACAAGTAAGCCTAATGAGTGTTACAAACAGCAGGACTGGGAAGAATAAAAATGTTGTTCGAATGTTAAAGAAAGGTAAATTCATGCTAATTGATCATTGATTTTTTTTATTCACAGGTTATTTTGTGGACTTACAAATATTCCTAGCCACTTAAAACACCCAAGTGTTGTTTGGACTCAAGTTACAAGGGACCTTCAGAGAGGATAAGTTAGTGCTTAGCTAGTGCCTCAGCACTTGGTCATCATAAATTGTAATTAATTAGAAATATACTTAACATTTGTGTGACCCGCACTGGTGGGCACTAGGACAAAAGCATTAGTATCTTGTCTGATTTGCTGAGGATAGAAAGGTCAGGGTTTTAATACTTACTGAGTGTACTGAGGTTAGTTAGTTGTTTCCACGCAAATGCTGATATATCTTCTCTAAAGATTACTATCTTTATCTTGACCCTATAAGGTTAGTTAAAAACAACCCAAATATCTTGAGAAATAAATCAACAGTTGTTTGCTTTTAAAATTGTTCCCAGAGGATCTTTGCTCAGACACGCGGGATGAGAAGTGGGCTCTTGTGAAGTTGGTGTGTTCTCAGCCCTTCAACATGTTGGCTCAGTTTGGACTGAGTTTTGTGAAGTTCTACTCTCTCGCAGAAGAATGCCAGGAGGAAGTGAAGCACACCACTCAGGAGTTGATGACCTTCAAAAAACAAGTGGAAAGTTCGAAAACAAATAGAGACATGTGAGGTTTTTATAAGATCTAAAGTATTAACTTTAATTAAGGATGAAACATGGATGATAATATTGAAAAACCAAACAAAATGTACTGTGCTACTATTCCACCATTGAATTGTTAAATCCATGTGCTCTTATAACTTAGATTGTATAAGCTCACTGATGTTCTAGGAAAAATATCTCACGCAGCTGTCGAATTTAGATGTTTCATATCTTTCACTATTAAGGCAAGTCAGATTTTAAGCCGCTGTTCTGCTAGATGATTTTTTGGTATGCTAAAGAATCAATACACACACTATTTTTGTTGTTGAATTCATTTAGTATATTTGTGATTAAAATTATAGTTGGATTGAATCCACTATTTTATGAATCCAAATCTCCGATTTACCTTCGAATGTGAATCCATGGGAAAAAATTATGAAGTTAAGAGGAAACATAAATATAATAGAATAATATAAAATAAAAATAGTAACAAAATGTTAACATTCTTTCTAATAATCCATTCATTATAATTTATAACATCATACATCCAGTTCGGTGTTAAATTTCTGGTCTGGGGCCTGGCTGCTAAGTTCATCCTATAATTATAAATGGTTCAGAACCACCAATAAGCAGTATTAGAGCTTTAAAACAAAAACACTTAAGAATTTATTAAAAAATTCATTTAATGATTTTAGTCTTGAATCCGAAATTTCTTCGAATGCTTAAATCTCAAATCTCCTTAGGGATTTGAGTGTCCCATCCCAAGTTAAAATAGTCTACACAATATTATGGGTATTGTTTAGTAATATTTTTGATAGCTACGCTGTGGCTG